>JBBPPA010000291.1:0-26330 GCA_038091735.1 Leccinum pellstonianum | reverse complement strand
ACTTCTATGGCATCTTTGGCGGACAGGCACTCTTCAAGCCCACCGAGTCTGACTGTGTGTCAATCGTCGACAGTTCCGATTTTGTGGTCGTACCGTTGCCAACGGGCGACGAGCAACTCGTCTGGCTGCAGGAATCCGCCGTCGACGCGACCCTCAGAACTGAAGAGGAGGATAATTTCTTACGAAGCGAATACCAGACGGTTTTGTTCGAAGGTCCCATCTTCTCCGTCGTCCACCACGATCCCACCATCGTCGCTGTCCCAGACGAAGCAGCTGCTTACGCTCTCTCGACGTTTCTCCCTCGTTACTGGAAAGCCTTCCCGATCCCACCCAACCCAGTCCCATTCCGCTCCGTCCCCAAGCATGCCGTAGACCACATCCGCAATCTCCTCGCGACCGTGCACTTTGACCCCGTCCTCGCCAGCATCGTCAACGGCATCTCCGTCAACCTCATGCGCAAACACATTCGCTATCTCACCAACGAGGATGGCATTTCCGGGATCGAGTCTCGGCACTCGTTTGCAAGTGGGTCGCGCGTCGCCGCGGCTTGGCTCAAGAAGCAATTCGAGCTGACAGGCGCGACCTGCGAGCTCAAGTCATTCCTCGAGGGCTTTGCGCCCAATGTCATCTGGTATGGGGTATTCCGCCTATCCAAACCTGTATATATGCTGATGGGTTGTATGGCAGTAAATATGTCGGCACGGTAGACTCGCACTCGACCGTTTTGATATCGGGTCACTATGACTCCCGCGGGTCGTTTGGCTCGTCGCGGGTGAGTATATGTGTCGTGTATGTATGCGGTGATTGCAGGGTGACACTATGCTCTTGTAGGCACCGGGTGGAAACGACGACGGTTCCGGAACAATCTCGCTGCTCGCCATCGCTCACAGAATCAGGGAGCTCGGTCTCAAGTTCCGCACTAATGTCGAACTCGTCGCATTTGCTGGTGAAGAGCAGGGATTGCTCGGCTCCAAGGCGTACGCTCGTGCGTCTACGTGTTTATCTGGCTCGTCTGCTGCTTATCTATCCCACTATAGAGGAACTGCGTGAACAGAATGCGAACGTGACGCTGATGATACAGGCGGACATGCTCGCATACCATGCCCCGCTTGAACCTCCCCAACTTGGTTTGCCCATGTAGTGCGTTATCTCTTATCTACGTATGGTGCGACTGATAGTCTAAAAATGCAACGCACAGCATCGGGACGTCCGAGGTCGCGGAGCTGGTGGCAAAGATAGCTGGGATATACAGTCCTGAGCTAACCGTCGGATACACGGCCGCGTGCTGCAGCGATCATCAGGTATGTCTTGCGCGATCTCCTTGTCGAGTTCTGACTAGATTTTTTCCTTCAAGTCTTTCCATCAACAGGGGTACGCTGCGACGCAGGTATTCGAGCGTGCAGGACCAAGTAAGTCGTTTAGTTGTCCCAGATACAGATGTCAACATATTAACTTTGTCTAGTCGCCGATCCCATGTATCACAACACTGGTGGGTACCCGTATTTGCGTCTGACGTGATTTCCTCTGAAATTATACTAGGTGACGTGAGTGACAGACCAGGATATGACTTTGAACAGGTCCGGTATATTTCGAGAGTCCAGGTATGGCGTTTTATCGGAGAAAGTTCGACTGTCCTAATCCATGTGTTGCTTCCCAGTTTGCAACGCTGTTACATGCCGCGGGCTTTGACCTCCCCGGGTGGACTGATTAGCCTCGACCGGAACTGGTGTTATCTTATGAGTAATCGTATCGGTGTAATAAATGCTGTGGGCAACGATGTTGACTTTTCTGACACCAAACCTGAGTGGGAGGGCTTTCCGCTCGCAATATGCTGGGTTCAGCGCAGCGCAGGAGTGAACGTGAACAAACATTTGGTCGGCACTTGGGTGCGCATGAATTTGTGTCGCGTAGTATGAAATTACATCGTTGATTCATGCCACAGGCTCAGCGTCTCTCTCTCTGCCTCTTCTGGACGTGACTGGTCACCAGTCTAGACAGGAGTGCGGTGAGGCAGTCCTGTGGTGTGACAGGCCTTCCTTGGGTGGGTGGGGTGCAGCCTAGCCCGAGCATGGGATCTCGGACCGACTGACCGGGGTGTGCCGAGACTCGGAGCGATGAAGACTCCGGCCCTCGCACGGGAAGGCACGTCACGGCGAAAACACAGGACGAGGCTGGATTGCGACGACATGACTATGTAGGAATACGGAGGGGCAATCTCAGGTAAGGACGCTACTACAAGAAACAACGAGAAGCCAGGGTGAAGGTGGGTGGGTCGAAATGGTGAGACAGACTAATTATAAGAGACAGCGCGTCGGTCCAGGGAACTGCTACGAATACGACGAGCTCTACCTGCCCGGAGCTGCCGGAAGCGTCGTATCGCAGCGTCTGGAGTATATTGGGGAGCTGTACACTGACCTTGGTGATTTGCCTATGGCATACACCCCATCTTGACGTACCAAAAACCGGACAAAAGTGGACATGGATCTTTGGACAGCATGGGAAATCGGTCATCTTGAGCTTCATCTCCCCGGAGTTTGTGATCGCGAGAGCGACTGAAGAATGGGTTGATGCTCGTAAAACAGTCATATATTTTCATGGTGCAATCTTATCTCTTCATTTGTTGATTGGTTGGATCTGACCATCTCACCAATCTTCAGAGCGGGGCTATGAATGGTCCATGACACACAGCTATTTCGCACAAAATGGTGGCTTTGCTTATTGTAATAGGAAAGGAAACGTGGAAGTCATCAACGCCCTCAAATTTCTCCGGCTCTGCGAGGAAGGCAAAATCGTGAATCCGCTTGTCACACGGAACGAAATCAACGATAGGAGCAAGTCAGATGCTGTGTCAAAGGCTATTTTTATCTTCCATTTACTCTGGTTTGTGCTGCAGGTTGCTGTCCGTCACTTCAATGGTCTTGTGGTCACACTGGTGGAGCTTGACACTTTCTGCATGGCCGTGCTTGCCGTGGTTTATATCCTCATATGGTGGAGCAAGCCACTTAGTGCCAGATCTTCTCATATCTTCTATGAGAGCCCAAAGGTACACATATATTCTCGTGAGACGTTGTAGGTCATAAATTAATTCAGTCGAAGTCTCACTGACATGGGTTGCAGATCGGAAGCATGGAGCAAATCATGGGATGCAGCAACGAAAGTGCAGTCAACCACTGGCAATGACGAGGAAAAGTCACCCCGGAAGGCCACAGAAGTTCGCGCTCTCAGCTGTTTTTCTACAGTTACATTACTAACAATATTCTAGGGCTGTTGTCTGATGCGCAAACCAAAGGATGTATTTAACAAAGCAATTAAACATATGGATTCTGACTGTGCATTTCTTGGTCCGATTTCTGTCGCATGGAGTATTCTGGGTGGGCTACACCTGATTGCATGGAACTACGAATTTCCGACCAAACAAGAGACGTGGATATGGCGTGGTGCAGCTCTCGGATTGATGGGGAGTGCACTCGTTGGCATCATATGGTTATTGGGAGAGATAGTAGTTTACTCAGACCGTCCTCATCATATGATCCTGGGCAGGTTGTCGACTTCTTCCGCTATCATGTGTCGGGTGATGCTCGTGGTATTGATGTTTCTCAGCCTTCGTACGCTGCCTTGCTCTGCTCACCAGATTGTCTCCTGGGTTCAGTATATCCCTCATCTCTAGGTTTATTTTCCTCGCCGATATCCATCTTCGAGCTGATATGGCATTCTGCTAGTATCATCTTTTGATAGTATCATCTTTTGTTTTCCGTGTTTTTGCGAATGCTGTGCGCCCGGAACTTTGATGTTTAAATTTGACTGTATGATACCCATGCCATCATGGGCCTCGAGTGATGAGAATGAAATCCTTGATGCGCCTGCTCGTAGTACTAGTACAGACAGGCAGCCTAATCGCTACAAAACCCGCATTGTACGCGATGATGCATGTCTGATTACTAGCATGAGTCCCAATAGACACTCAAATCTTTATGTAAGCAAGCCTGGTTGGCAGCTGCCAACTTGAAGGCTCTCTGTGCCAAAGCTGAGATGGACATGAACCAAGACACCTCACACACGTTTTGAGGAATCTCTGTGCACGTTGTTGGTTGGAGCAGGTGAAAATGGACGGCACCAAGGATGAATTCGAGGAATATTGGTGGACGCTCTCAAAAGAGGAACGTGCGGTGAGTCGGGAAAATATGTTTTAGTATATTATTAACTGGCAAACAACCACATTACCTTGTCACCTTGATTAGCTCCCCGACTGGCGTACCTCGCAGGGTCGCGGCCCATCTGAGATGTGGTTACAAATGGTTGCCTCTGCTATGCGCTGGCTGTCAGTCTCGCCCATTCAGACACGTCAATACGCTCTTCGTATCGGAAATTCTGGCTCTGAAGAGAATCCTTCGCTGTCACAGGCCTTCCTTTCGGGTTTGCGGAGCACCAAGTTTGATGCTGATCAACAGCCTTGAGGCCGATGATCGGTGACCGGTCCTTGAATCAGCAAACGCACTGCCGACGTCGACGTAGGCTTCCGAACCAATCAAAGCTTTCGAATGGACATAGGGGTCCTTTATGGGGTAAGTGTCACTTGCACGATCAAACAAAAATTTAGAGGAATTTGTTCTTACTGAGCGCTTACTAGCGCTCAGCTATATTGAGAACGTTATCAAGTACCATATCCTTGACGCTAAATCCGTTCTTTCTCCCAAGTACTGGATGGCAGGAATCAACAGAGTCAAGGTTCATGCAACGCTTCCAAGCATCAAGGATACTGTGGGCACGTCGCTAGTATCGCTCGTCGATCATGGCTGGACGCGCACGATTACTGGTCGAGTGCACGCAATGCGGGGGTGGTTGTTTGCGGAAGACGAAGCGATCGACCAAGTTTCGTAAAGGGTGCATGGCTGTCCCATACGGCCACAATGGTGGCGATGGTTTGTTACTCCTGACTGACCAAGTGAAGAGTCGCAGGTTCTCGTCTGTTCCGTCGCCGCTTGGACTTTGGGGCGGGCTTGGTGCGTGGGGACGGCGACTCGGAGGATGCATGCAACTGTACCATGTCCAGACATCACCCCTATCCAGGGCCCACTGGCAGCACAGTCCAGCGGGAGCTAGAGCGTTCGAAATCTTTTCAAGTTTCGTTCGGATCTACAATGAGAACGGATGGGAATATTATGCAGCAATTTATGCTATATGAGGACTATCAAAAACGTGCTGAAGGTACATGCTTGGAACCGAGTTTGAGTGGCAGCCTAATCTTGAAAGGTTTGATTCTACCGTTTGAATTCTGTCAACGATCTGATGGAATGCTACTATATTTTGATTGTGGCTGATCCGGGCCTGAAACTTGGAACCGAGTTTGAGCGGCAGCCTCGTCTTGGAAAGGTCGAATGTTGGAATACTCTGGTGGCTTGCTGTGCTCTGATTAATTGAACAGGTATTTAATAAATTAAATCCTCTCAATTTTGCACCAGAAACCTGTGAATCCCCTGTTCTTCAACAACCCGACATGATTGTTCCACAAGCCCTCCAAGCTCAGGCTGGGATTGCTGCTGCCGCCTTTTTCCAGGGTTCGTGGATCTTCAAACGTTGTCCTCTCAACCTTGTTTCTCAGTCTTGTTTAACCCAAGCAGCCTTCCGCCCTCAATGCTTTCGCAGTGCGGTTGTCATTCCGGGTGATACCTGCAACAGCATAGCTGTTCAGTTCGACCTCCCCGTGTGAGTCACGTGATTATTGACACCACGGATGGTCGGCAGCTCACAACGCATTCTGTATAGTTCCGCGGTTTTTCAACAGAACCCACAAATCAACCCGGGATGCACTAATCTCATTCCTGGCGAGGTGAGGTGATTTGTAATATAGTTACTCAGTTTTGGCCTGAATGTGCTATATAGACCCTCTGCCTCGCGAAATCTGGCCACTTTGATGATGCTACGGCGTATGGTTGCATGACACACCACATTGTTATGGAACACGACAGTTGCGAGATCATCGCGGCCTCGTACGGCATCACACAGGAAGAGTTGCACAGGTGCAACCCGGACTTGAGCTGTTCGCTGTTGCATCCCGGCCAGGTCAAGCCTTCACACTTCATCGTGACTATTAAAGGATGCTCATTGATCGTCCCACAGTACCTGTGTGCCATTTGTACGAAGAAATTCCACAGTCTGGATTAGCGAGCTTCGACAACGTGTAAATGTCCGGGATAAGCGCACCGGGAAGTATGGTGATCGGAATCGAAGATAGCTCTGGCACCCTCAATGTACATTATATGATGATGATTGTACTTATATTGGAGTTGCACATCAATTGGTCTTTGGTTCATACCGTTCTCTGTAGGCGCCGTAGGAACCAGGCAGCGGCGGTGCCACTGGAGACCTTGCTTGCGTGTGGTTGTAACACGAATGTGATTTGCACGATATTCCCCTCGCGATCATGTCTAACATGTAGCCAACATGAATAGAATGAAAAAAAAAAAAAAAGATAGCCCATGTGCCGCTGCTCGAGCAATACCTCTGCGAACTCGGAAAACGACCCACAGACTTCATCAGGTGGTGACTCGTTCGACCTTTGTTTCCTGGTCGATACTTGCCAGTTTTCACTGCCAATTTAAACGATCAGTATACGGGAATGGATGGTATGATGTGGAGCTCAAGCGATCAATAAGAACGTGCCTAGGACACGCCAGAGACCGAGTTCGATGGCACCCTCAGCGAGATCTGCTCGTCGAGACGGACCTTGAGGGCATCGTAGACGCAGGTGTGACGGCGAGACAAAAGATTCCGACCTAGCGAGCTGCGAGACCCGTTATTGCAACTACATAAATCTTCGTTACAGCCCGTTGCAGAACGATGGAGCGGTCCGAAAGATTTCGATGTACAGTGGACTTTGAATGCACGTCTCCGACTAAAATATTCCAGTCTGGCATCGGTCACCTTAGACTGCCCGTTGTTTGGGGATGGGTGGCACGAAGTACTGGCGACGGACTCGTTCGCTTCATCCTCGCATTAAGTCACATGGGCGCCTACCGCTTCCTTCTCATCATAATGGTGCACCTCTCGGAGACTACTGGCGCTAGACATGAGAATCTCGAATCTGTTACACCGATGTTCTCTTCGTCTCCGGATTTCAGCCTGCTGACTCCCAATTTCACTGTTGAACTTTCCAGGTCCACCGACCCAGCTAACGACTAGTCACTTGCCTTCACTTCCCGCTCGAAATACTTTGATGTCGACGACCCTGAAGTCCACCCGAGAAAGAAAGTCTACCTACTTTCCATATAGCGCACTTACCGACAGCTGAGCTTGTAAACGAGCCATCATCGGGTTGCATTTAGGGACGGTGCTCCTTATTTCAGGTGCTGCGCTGCATGCAAGGTGGTATACAGGATACGGGTTCCGCGTGACACGGAAACATCGCAAATTTCGTAAACATCGTCGTTCGCTATGATGCCAGTGAATGATAGACACGGGAGCCCAGGAATTGACGAAGGCGACCGTTAAGTAGGCCCTCTCGAGGCTTGTGAACAAAAATTGTTCAAGGTGGCTTTCGCCCCGCCATGATCCGTCTTCTGTTTGCTTCTCTCTCTCTCCCCCACGTGTCCAAGGAACCTGAACTGATTCGAAGGGTTCTGACTGCCCATCGCTGAATGGATCACCTCGCAGCGTCTGGAGTATACTGGGGAACTGCATGTTGACCTTGGTGATCTGCTTGTGGCATGCGGTCCATCTCAACGTTCCGAAACCTGGAAAGAAGTCGATTGAAATTTTGGTTAAGCATGCACAATTCATTGTACTCTCCTGTGTCGCCCCGGAGTGGGTGATCGGTAAAGCGGCTGGTCGACCAGTCAATGGGCTCAGGTTCAGAAGAGTGTCATAGAGATTCGTGGTGTGTTCTCTCCAGCTGTCTTTTGTACGTCGATCGGGTCCGCCTGACATATTTCCTCGTCTTCAGGGAAAGGATACAAGTGGTCACATAGCTATTTTTTAGAATTTGGGGGTTTTATCTATTGTAAGAGGGGAGGGAATCGGGAAGTAGTTCATGCCCTCAAATTTGTCGAGCTCTGCGAAGAAGGCAAAATCATGAATCCGCTTGTCAGCGAGGACGAAATCAAAGACAGGAGCAAATCGGATACGGTGTCGAAAGCCACCTTCACCATCCAATTGCTCTGGTTCGTACTACAGGTTATTGCCCGTTACTTCATCGGTATTGCGGTAACACTGGTGGAAATCGACACTGTTTGCATGGCTGTACTTGCGGTGTTTTATCTCCTCTTGTGGTGGGACAAGCCACTCCGCGCTAAATATCCTCATATTTTCTACGAGACCCAGGATGGACAACCCGAGGTATTCTCACAAGAAGTGTTGTAGGTGTTTTATTGCTCACCTCGCTTAGAGCCTCGCTGACACGTCATGCAGGTCTGATGCATGGAAGCCGCAATCAGGCGTTTTCGACGAAATGATGTCTTGGTATTCCTGCAGACAGAAATCCAATAGTCTGAGTGACAAGGAGAAAACGTCTCGAGCGGTCAAGAAGGTTTGCATTCTCTGAAACTGTCATCTGCTTTGCAACTGAGGAACGTTCCAGCGTGGTTATTGCTCAGGACTGAAGGCCTCGTTTACAAGCATAATTAAAAGCGTGGAAGACAAAGATGCCTCGACTGTCCTGATGTGCGCTACTTGGTGTCTGCTAGGCGCATTGCACTTGCCCGCATGGAACTACGAATTTGCGACAGAGACGGAGGTGGTCTTGGGGCGTGGTGCATCTCTTGGGTTGACGGGAGGTCCACTGGTCAGCGTCGTTGCAATCTTTATGAGGTGCGTCGATAAAAGAGCGACTCGGTTGATCGGCTGTGGCATCTGGTATTTTGCATTGTATTCTGCCATCTTTTTCCGAGTGATGCTCGTGGTGTTGATGCTTTTGAGCCTTCGCTCGTTGTCATGATGCTCTGCTCGCCAGGTCGTCGTCTAGTGGTCCTGTATTCCTCATTTGTAACACCTATGATCGAAGCCTAATGCCAGTGCCCGTTGGTGTCGGTTGCTACACTTCCAGCCCGTGACGCCCCGAATGCTGGCGCCGGTTGCTAAAACTAGCAACCGTGATGGTTAACGGAGGTCCGGTTGCTAACTCTGGAGTCAGGGGTACCCGTAACGCTCCAAAACCTGGTTGTATCCATACAGAAAGGTACAGTACACGAGTGGTCAATACAAATACAACCGAGTTCGTCTCCCGATATTTCCAAAAAAACCGACAACGCAGGACTATTGGACGTCGACTATCCGCACGCTGTCCATCAACTCCTCCAACGGTGTCTCTGCTCGCATCTGAACATTGATCAAACTGTCCGTCGCCACACGTTTATACAGCACGCGCCCCTCTGAAGCAAGCAACAGCGCACCGAACGGCTGCTTCAGTCGGACGACCAGCCGTAATGCACGCATGGCTAGATCAAACTGAGGAGCCCCACCAAGGAAATCCTTGTCCAGAAGGGGACTGATCCAGGGGTGGATGAGTATCAAGCCGTGCATTCCGACCAAGTCGTCGTTGGTCTCAATGCGTATGTCACCGAGAACGGGAGTAGTGGCATGATAGACATGAACGATCGAGTCCGATCCAGGTTTCGCTGTGATAGGCGTAAGGGATGTCAGGGAGAAAACAAGTCCAGGAAGGTGGAGTCGACCAGTGATGATCGAAAGAGGGGGAAGGTCGTGCAATCGCTCGTAAAACTGAACGGCGAGCAAGGGGTCAGGCAAGGATGACTGCAAGGCCATGGTCATCCTGTCCATCTCGGCGGTCTCGATCGACTGCGGAACGTGAGGGGGTTCGATCTGGTGATAGACAGAGAGGTCGACAGGGAGGTAGCTATTGGCACTGCTACTCGAGTCTCCGGCCTGGGTCCAGGAGAGAAGTGTGACGTTATCCGACTGGGTCAAGATGTACTCCAGAAGACGACGGACTGCTCGCGTGCCCTCGCCATATATGACCGGGAGTGAGACATCAAAGATACCGAACAGACAATATGTAATATCTTCTACCCGCGTCGTCTCGCGACTCGAAGCCAAGTACAACTTCTCGCGCACCCTGGTCAGCCCTGGCTGAAGCGTTGCGAGGGCGTGAGTAGCAAAATTGGTTGCCTGTTCCATCTCCGAGAGGATTATGGGCGATTCTTTGTGATTGAACATGTCGAGATCAAGGTATGGCTTCCAATCTTCCGTATAGAATTGTACGACCTTTGACGCGACGTACTCTTGGTATGTCCATCCACGAGTGTTCCAGATGCTTTTCCACAAAGAGCCCTTTCTTTGCGATCTGGAGTGGACACCGAGAAGATGGATAATGGTGAGCGCCGCGCGACAATACCACTGAAACATGGCAACAACTGATTCTTGCTGAACTCCCTTGTCGCTCTGGTTGACACAGCACGTATCACTCCATCCCCACCGGAACCGCCGAGACTGCACGAGCTTGCAGAAGTTGATGAGTTTGTCGTTCGCGGGGGATGCAGGCAGTCCATAGATTAGGGTATTCTCGACCGTCTGAAACGATGGCTCGTGTGGCTGCCACCTGTGTGAGAACATCACATATTCATAGAACTTCTCCACCTCCCACCGGATGCGCGCATGGTCGAGCCGATCGCGAATAATCATGGAAGACCGCAACTCGTTGAACATGGAGCACTCCTCGAAAGCTGCCTGTTGCATTGGCTTATCATAGAGACGACCAGTGGTGGTGTCGATGAGAACATGGGGAATGAGACGGGTTGTCTGTTCGACGACTTTTCGGATCATTGGAGTCGTGTCGAGATAACAACGCCGCATGTCTATCGCCACAAAATCAGCTCGTTTGCGCAACATGAATGAGAATAACTTACCCCGAGCTTGTGGGTCACGTGAATTCTCCATCCTCGATAACATTGTCTCAAATGCCTCAAATGCCTCCTTATAACGCCCTAAGTTGTGTAACACCGCATGTTTCCTTTTGTACCCCTCGTAGTTCGATGGGTCGCGTTCGGTAATCTGATGTACAGTCAGCGCCGTCAACTTGGCATCCCGCGCGAATCAATTTATACCTGAGTGGCGTTTATGAGCTCATCCTCCGACAATCCTACTCGTGCCTTGCAGCATTTCAGTATGATGTCGCTGATATTCGTTGGGTTAAGTGAGAGTGCGGTCGAGTAGGATTTGATGGCCGCATCATGGTTTTTTGCATCCATTTCTGCATCACCCTCTTTTTCCAGTTTTCCGCTACAACGTTGTCGAAAATCTGGAGAAATCTTCAGATGAGTCTCCGAGTGGCAAATGGGATTACTCACCGAGTTCCCCCTGCCGTCGCTCGTCGAAGGTGCTTGTCTCCTCTGATACCTCATTTTTCATCGTGCGAAAACATTCGACCGTCTCTATAAGACGATTGTGACCTTCGAGAACGTTGCATACCGCCAGATAAACCCGAAACATGGGAAGCTTGAACTGAATGACACAAGAATTATCATGTAATTCTCAGAGACCAAATCAACCATACCTTTTTCACGGTACCCAATGCCTCACTCACTGAGCGACGAATGATCACCATTCTCGCCCATCCCATCAGCACGCCTTCCGGAGGCGAAGGAGTGAGTAACAAGACGGTGGAGTAAGCTGAAAGAGCCTCGTCATATTTCTGGAAACTTGATGCCTCGTCTCCGATCTGCTGAAGCCTTGATGCACATCGGTGTGTGAATTCTGAGGGTAGGGATTGAATATACTATTCCAGGACAAGACACACAAGCTCACCGTTCAGCCAATCGATGACTAGTTCGTTACGCCACAGAGCCTCAGTCATCGCGTTCGCAATATGCTGTGCAGCATCGTATGTGCGACCGTCTGCGTACAGTGTTTCGCACTCATACTTTGTGTCGTATACACGGAGTGCACATTCACATGTAGCGAATTGGTTACTGAGTTCTAGGATGGTAAGCTCGAGCTCGTTTATTTTTTGCGCCATGAATACTGAGAACGAGTCAGAGAACCGTCAGTCGGGATGGTACAAAACGCACCTGAGCACTTTTCGGGTAGTTCAACGTTGGCGCGTAGTGCCCTGATAGTCTGGGTTAATCGATCGAGCGAGCCTTGAGATGCTACAAGCACGCTGCGGAGTTCCTTGCCCGATTCATCGAGATGAGTGATTTTGCGATCTAAAAGACTGTTAACGAGGTGGGTTTGAAGGCGGAGAGAACGCACTTGAGCTTTCATTGAGGTACGCTTTCTCCTCGTTGGATGTAGCAAGCTGGGTACGTAGTTCTTGAACAATTTTCTCGAGATTCGCTATATCGTCCTCTGGTGGAAACGAATATCAGCGCAGCAGAGTCATATAGCTAATGAGCGTACTTTGGCGGGAATCCCGTGCGCGTAGGGACTGGACCGTGTCTTCGAGATCGTTCTTTTCTCGCTTCAGGCACCGAATTTCTCGCTGCAAGCACGCCTGGAGCAGCCAAGGACAAATTGGTAAGGACGTGATCTTATACGAGTAGCGTTACTCACATTGTTGCGGTAGGGCGAGGGAAGGATGTCACAAAGATTCCGCAACGTGATCGCCTTGACTCCAGCGGTCGCAATGTCATAGCTTGGCGAGATGGCCATGGACCGGATGTCGTAGGAGTGGTGGATGACGGTCCCGATTTGTTGATGTGTCTTGGTGTCCCAGAGTGAGAGCGATGAACTAGTGCAGGCTGCGATGACTGTGTTGTTGCATGCCAGTGCGATACACCTTGGGCTGTCGTCGCTGTGAATGCGCCATTTCGCGAGCGTTTTCTTGGTGGACACGTCGAGAGAGTGAATATCGCCGTCTCCGGACAAGGCAAAGAGGCGGTTGGAGTCGCTGGCCCAGGCGAGGGATTCGTTATGGGAAATGCTGACTTGAATTGGAAAGTCTGCGAGGACGTTGCTGCCGTCGTAGATACGAACAGAGCCAGAGCATGTGGCAGTAGAGATGCGTCGTCCGTCGGGAGAGAACTTTACTGCAAGCACCCAGTTGTCGTGTTTGAATGGGCCAAGGAGTCGCTTGCCAGCGGGAAACGACCAGACACTGAACGTTTCGTCATCTCCTCCTGTTGCGATTTTGGTCCCATCTGCTGAAACGTCCAATGCATACACCGACTGGTCGTGTGCCTCGAACTCGACCACTTTTTCGTGGCTTGTCGAATCCCAGACGATCACTTGACCCCTCACCGTCCCACACACGATCCATCTGCCATCCTGCGTGACTGCCAGGTCCCAAATACCTCTCCCAGCGTCCATTGGCTTCCCCACCTCCTTGCCATCCTCCACTCGCCATTGCCGAATTTTATTTTCCCATCCCCCACTCACGACATGCTCCCCGTCAGCAAGAAAAGCGACTGAATCTATCTGATCTTGAGTAACGATTTCGATTGGATTCGCGTCAGGTGCGACATTGGAGGTGGAGCTTTTTCCATTCAATTCCTGGGTATCCATCGGTACCTCTCTCTCGTTGGTCGCCGATGTTTGCACCTGCTGACAACCGTCCAAGGGAAGTGGGCTGTCCGCCCTACTTGGCTCTGTTGCTCTCGTCAGCGCCGTTCATCGATGGCCTTGCCTACGCACTACTCACCATTCCTCTTCCTTGGGCCAAACTTGTCCAACATACTGGGTCAGGTACAAAGAGAATGTCTTGTAGTTCACTCACAACACGCCTTTATCATCTGGCATACACGTGGACGCTCATTCACTCTCTCGCCGGTGCCCTGTGCCCTGCTCGCTTTCATCGATATCTTACTTGCCTTTATGCGTGCATAATATCGCTATCACGATGTCTAATCAAGATACCCTACCTATCATTCGAGGATTCTGAGCACGGTTTCTGTCATCTCATTTCGACATTTTCCGTCAGATCTTCTCCATGAAGCTATGCTTCGGCGTCGCTGTCTGATTTGTTATTTTGCAGAACTGAGCTAGATACGTGACTCCAGAAAAACTTTGACTGACGCAAATTTTCCCTATCGTACCCACCCGTTGGTCCTCCTCCGATTATGTGCTCCAAATGTACTAACCCTTGAACACCAGAGACACGTCGCCCCCTCAGACACGCGCTGACCCAGCACCCATTTTCACGCACCTTGATTATGATCGAACCACCGGCGTGAGGCATATTCGACATTCAAGAGGACCCATCCGGACAGAAGTGAGAAACGATGGGTGATGCAGAACCTAGTGCGAAGGGGCAGATGCATCTGAGCGCTCTCTAGGCACGTCCTTGAAAACTCATCTCATATGATAATCGACAATAATCATGTCTGCGTTCCCGTGTTTGTATGGAGTATAGTTCGAAACAAACATAATACTCAGTACAATATACGCATCCCATGCTGTCCACCCCCTCCCGGACGAGGCCAATTCTCGATCGATGCTCTCTGATATGGCACTCGTGTCAGTCTCAGTACTGACTGGCTCGAATGCCCTGGTCTCCTTATTAGTGGCCGGCCACACCCGCAGTGCACACACGAACTCATTCACGAATGGTATAGATTCGGCAGATTATATGCGCGGTCAGCAGACCATTAATCTTTCATATCGCTAGTGAAGCTCATATCAGCGACAGCGATCACTCACGCCATCCTCACAGGCAACATATAAGCACTTGCCCCCGTCAACGAATTCGGGATGTGATGCGTGAGGCGCAGCATGAAAAGTTGTACCACACAAGACGATTGCGCGACTATCAGAGATCAAGGACGGATCGCCCGTTGTTCACATACTACCCATGCTCCGAAGGAGTTGACGTCCCCTTTGTTCTTTGTTTCGAATCTAGGGACAGTTTACCCTATGGCAGCGTCGAGCCAATATCCAGTAGGAACAACAGGGTGCAGAAGTTGTTGCAGTTGTGTCCGGTTCGTTCAATTCTGGGTTAACGGGCATACTCATCATCAAGCCCTATTCTCTTCGTCTAATCATCTTAAATATGATTCTGGTCCCAATGATCCTGGCGCGTCTCCGATCTCCCTACGCACTCCGAAAGTCTGGCCTTCCGCTGTTTTCCCTCGGGTTTCGATCGCATCGCGTCGTACACCGTAGCTTTCCGACTATAACTCATTCATTCAGTCTCGTCTTAGACTTCCTGATCTTTCTCTCCTCTGTAAGGCGTATCTTGAGAATGGCGTCTGCTGAGAGCAGGCGGGCGGGCAGGTCACTCACGCGCAGAGCTTTGATTATTAGGCCAAGGCGTTCAAGACGGGCATCAAACAGGAGAGATATCCATTCAAGGATATAACAAAGATGAGATCCTCTTCAACGCCTCAAGCTACGGCCCCGCACTCTCCACAACCATCTCTGCAGCCGCAACCCCCGCTACCCAATCTCTCCCTCCCACCCTCGCCCTCCGTCGATGTCGATAATCCAGTTTGTCTTCCCCCGACCGCGTCAGAGCATCTGCAACGCCCTCCAAGACTCTCCTCCCGTTTCCGTGCGCACCCGAATACACGGAGACACCGCTCTAGCACATGCTCTACACGAACCTTCAGCGCATACGCCTCGTCCGCGTCGTAAAATGCCATCGCGTTGCGAAACGACAGCTAGAGGTACATTACGAGCATCTTGTGCAACCCCTCTAGATGCTTTAGCGCCTCTTTGCACGCGCACCACCTTCTCCAGCACACTCGTAAACACAGCGACGGACAACGCAGCGTCGAGCTCCACGCGTTTCGCATTGCTGTACAGACCCTCAGTGACTCGGACCGGTTGCGGACCGGCGTGCGAAACCGTAGGTGGCGGCGCGTCATAAGTTGAATAGGGGGATGCAACACTTCTTTTCATCCTCTCCACCACCATGACCCTACTGGCCCGCCCGCACGAGGATGTCGATGGAATATCTTTGCTGTCGCGCGACCCCCGCCTTGACCTCCAAAGCAATCCCATTTCCCCCTTTTCTCATCTGCTGGCCGAGATACTGGAGACCATATTCATCCACAACGCTCTCGACTCTTGTGTTCACGAGGCATATAGTCATTCCAATTCGACCACGCCTAGTTGGGTCAATGTTTCATACGTTTGCCGCCACTGGCGGGATACAGCTCTCAATTGCCAGACCCTTTGGACCTACATTCCCACAACATCGCAGCGCTGGACTCAGGAGCTATTGGCTAGATCGCAGAAGGCACCATTGAAAATATGGATAGAGCAGCCTCTCAAGGCTGATTGCACTTCTGTGCTGTCTACCGTGAAGCAGCTGATGAACCACGCACAACGCATACAAGAGCTTCACCTTCACTTTGCGCACCACAATGACCTGATGTGCACCTATCAGATCCTGTCCAAATTTTCCTCGTGCCTACCTTGCTTGCAACATGTGGAAATCAAAAACCTCTACTTATCAGAGGGAACATCCTTTTTTCCTTTCGAAGGAAACATACCAGCCCTCCGCACGTTGATGTTAGAACACTGTTGCATGTCATGGAAGTCACTCGAATTCAGTGCCTTGACGACCCTCCATCTGCACTCTACCAAACTCCCCTATCCCCAAATCATCACAATGGCGGAATTCCTTGGCATGCTGCGTCGTATGCCACATCTCGTACAGTTACATGTCCATGACTCCCTTCCTAGCGCCAATGATTTTTTGTCCAGTGGAGAACTCAACACTGTTCCGTTGATCCATCTTCCACGCCTCTC
Source organism: Leccinum pellstonianum (assembly GCA_038091735.1). NCBI lineage: Eukaryota > Fungi > Basidiomycota > Agaricomycetes > Boletales > Boletaceae > Leccinum > Leccinum pellstonianum. The sequence goes on along the minus strand of JBBPPA010000291.1, from coordinate 9,689 downwards.
TAATATGTCAATCGAGGCCCCAATCTCAACACTCAACGCATTGTTGTCCTGTGTGGACATACCCTTGACGACAAAGGTCGAGCTGGGATGTGCAGATAGAACATTCACTTACGATGATTTTACTCGACTTGCATCTCTTCTCGCCCCAAGAACCGACCCATGCCACGATCCGACGCCCGCTGTTCCGAATTTTCGCTCGCTGACCGTTGATAACGAAAAGAACCTCAACGCGTCGTTCACCTTCAGCACGTCAGGACGTGCATGTTCTTTTCCTTCCTCAGCGTTTTCCTTTGGATCGGATGAGAACAGTCACCTCGTGGTCTGTTATGGGAGTTGTATCGCATTTGGCAAACTTAATGCCAGTGCCACCTCAAGCGGCAAGTGTCACTCCTTCGGTATGACAGCCATTCGAAGCATTCATCTCGTTGGACCCGTCCCCCTGCCGTACTCTTGGAGGGACATATTGACATCGTATTGGAACATACGGCACATCAAACTCAGTGAATGCTCTATGCCCAACATCGCTTCTATGCTCTTTTTCCCCTCTCGAGACCGCTCAGCAGACAAGGGTGGCATCGTTCGAGACGAGATTTTTGTGCCGGCGTTGGAGGACCTGGAGTTGTACAGGGTCGTCTTTTCAAGAAAGGACAAACTGACGTCTGGTTTCGACATTCTTTGCGAGGCTATTTCCACACGTACAGAGACCCGATGTAGACTCATCGTCGAAGAATGTCGCGTGAGTACGAAGAGGCGTTATAAAGCTTTGAACGCGGTTGGGTGGTGGGAGGATACTCAGTTCAAGGTTACCCACCTGCGGCTCTAACCGCGATTTTTATTTATTTAGAGGACAATTTCTCCATTAGAGTAGTCCACGTCCACGTCCGCGCAATGTACTTACATGATTGATACGGTGACAACTTGATACTGCGCTACATATCTTTATTGACAAGAGACGGTGTTTGCCTACTACACTGCAGCAGGAACAATAAACATGATTGTGCTAGGCAACATTTATCAGCGATCTCGGTGGCTATTACGCCCCGTTGTCACTAGAAGGTGACTAGTCTCACTAGATAGGATCGTCCACACTGGTCGATGAACGTAATTCTTGGACCATATTGGGGACAAGCGTAGGCTAAGGCTATTGATCAAACTAGGCGATTACACCGGGGAGATCCACTGCGGGGCCACCGGGTGTGTAGTATGTCATAATGACAGATGTCTTAGTTAGTTTGAAGTCCATCATGTTATATTTGACTATGTTGAGGACAAGCGTACGTAGTGACTAGGCCAACCTGATCGTTTCTAACGATCCGAGTACATGTTATCCATCGCACACGTTCAAGTTAGCGCTCACCCACACACGTCCGAGTCAGTCACTAGTCACGGTTTTCAACCGGGTAGACATTCAAGTTGATTCGGGATTCGCCATGTCTAAAACTGTCGGCGGGAACGACAGGACCGACGGCCCGGGGGGTCATAGGCCTGGCCTGGTGGGGCATTCGTGGAATCAGGGACGCGGCGGGGCAAGGCCCTTACTACTACCTAGTCTTGTACGTCCCACATAGGGTCTGACCTCAAAAGGGACGAAAATGGAATGTTTAACAAAAGCATAGGCCAAAAGATTGCTTTGTGATTTGGAGTCCATGCTATACAATTTACCGGACGATGTTCATTTACAATGACTGGACTGCAATGACCTCCATAGGTATGCCTTCGGATCCCCCGATCCCGCCGCTCTGCCCATCGTCCCCAGCGACTATGATGCATGTCGACCATCTTGAGCAGGGGCCGGACAATGACAAGCCAAATCCCGAATCGATCCCTCTCATGCATCTTCCTTGAACCTCCCGCGCGTGCAGCTGCCGTATGCTCATGACGAAGCGAGGCGTCATAGTGAACGCGGGCACGAATCGCAAGATGATCGCCAGCGCCCCTCTCCATCCGTGCGGTGAGCACTCTCCAGTCGCGTCCAACAAGCTAATAAGGCTAAGCACGAAGATGCTGCGACGAAAAAGTTATCGTTAGCGGGTCAGCTTTTTTTTGGGGGGGAAGGTCAGGAACGCACGCAAAAAAGTAGAGTATGCCCTGCTTGACAAGCAAGCTCATGTAGCGATCGAACTGCCACCGCTTCGTCATGTGGTACATCTCGAATGACTGCCTCGCGAATTGGACGATGGCAAGGGTGCACATCACGGCACCGTATGTGATCTGAAAGGCGGCGGATAATACTATAAAAATGGGCGAGATCATTTCAAGAATGGTCGAGTGACAAGTTAAAGTGCCATGTATTTGGACGGTTGGTACTGTCCAACGGGGTGTAATTGCTGGTCAGTACCGAGCGCCTGGTTTATCCATTCAGCGACACATACCAAGCCGAGGCTTCGTTGCAACGGTAACTTGAGTCACTACGAGAGGGACTGTGGAAATGATTAACAGTGAGAGGAGCAACCAAAAGATAAGCCTCGATCGATTATACATTGCCCATGTACGGAGCATCATCACGGCTATAGTCACCATCTTAATTCACCTTCCAAGAGCAAGTGAAACAACTCACAGTTGGCTGCAGCAACGAAAAGAATGAATGTCCACCCAGAGAGAATCAGGATTATCCGACCTTGAAAGCATCCATGGTTTGAGTAGACAGAAAGGTGCTAGGATCGGTGTACCCACAGCTACTCGATTAATATCAGTCATGACTCACGCTTCGAAGTCCCCGACTCTGAAAAAAAAAGAACACGTACATCTAAGGGTGCACATTTCGGTGCTCATGTTAATCATCTAAATCGAGCGAAATACCTTTGTGTAATCAGGAAAGAAGCTAGTTCCCACTTGGATTGGGCTTACAGTTCAGATGATCATGCAATTCTCGAATACTAATGAACATACCGATGTTGTTGCCTCTGATCAATCATTGGGGGACCCATTTGGCACGTCTTACGACAACCACAAAGTTCAAACTCACACTAGAGTGAAAATGCCGATATAACGAACCTGAGACGATGGTTAGTTTTCCACAGCAGGTCGTAAAGATGTATTGAAAGTTTGACACGCACGAGAATGAACAATGTCGACACCCAGGTCCAAGGTTCATTCTGTAATCCGACCATCAGGATCATGTTACCATAACAAACAGTTGTCTAACCAACCCAAATGTATTCTATCTGTACGAATCAGCAGCGAGAAAAGCATCATATGTATAGAAGCATGCGCAATGATACCTCTTTTGAGAATGTAAGAACTGAAAACATAGAAGTCAATTCTAGTAACTTCAAGTTGTGCTGTCGTTACTTACCGTAATCATAACCGGCGGCAGTAAAGATGACCACTGTACAAGGACCGCTGTGATGTTGATCTCTCGCATGGGATGATGATGGACATACGCGTCATATAATCCTTCAGGTGAACCGCAGCTGATGTCGAGTGAAGAGAAGACATGGTCTTGAGGGATGCGTGGAAAGAGTCGATCAAGAATACAGTATAAAGGCCCCACTTTCCAAAGGGGTGTTTAAAAGAGAGTAAGGGACAGGAACGGAGCACTGCTCCGCTGTGCTGCCACAATGATGCCACAGTTAGGGCATGGAGGTAATGTAGTTGGCCCGGGCGTTGATCATGATGTCTCAATGAGTTTGATATGTGGCGTCAGGTACACGGAACGTATTACAACGGTTGCGGAAAGTTGTCACCGTTAAGTATGATTGAAGGTTTCTTCTAACTTTAATTTTGCCGGGAAGTAGTACGGGCCAATTCGGGATGCCAATAAATTGCGTTCACGTGAGTGAACACGTGATTGAAATTCATTCGTGAATCGTGTTGCGTTGTTGTTTCTGGACATTGATATTGGACAAGTCGGATGGGCGTTGCTGGTCTTTGGGAGGTAACTCGAAAATTCGTGGAAATGGACGCTGATCGATGTTAATTTCTGCAGGTTTTACGGCCAGCTGGACAAGTTCGCTCACTTACAGAGCTCGCTGTCGAGGACGGCTTTAACGCCAATCCTAATCACCAGCGTGGATTCCGCATTGGCATTGACGCTTCCATTTGGTTCTTCCATGCAGCCTACGGCAAGGAGGGCGAGAATCCAGAGCTTCGCACACTCTTCTTTCGCTGTTGCCGTCTGCTCCAGTTACCCTTACTACCCCTCTTCGTCTTCGATGGCCCACACAGACCTGCCGTCAAACGCGGAAAGCGCGTGGGCGGAAATGCACACTGGCTCACACAGGGTATGAAAAATATCATTGAAGCCTTTGGTTTTGAATGGCGCATCGCGCCAGGGGAGGCTGAAGCCGAGCTCGCCTATCTCAACAGAATCGGCATCATTGATGCAGTCCTCAGCGATGACGTTGACAACTTTCTCTTCGGTGCCACCATGGTCATTCGCAAGCGAGTGTTTGTATTTTCTCCCTTCGCGTTGTCTCATCTTCTCGCAGCCCCAGCAATACACTCTCCGGTAACCGCGCCCATTCTGTCAAAAATGCGCAGGGAAAGGACGACGGAAACCATGTGGTCACATATACATCACAAGCTATCCTCTCGGATCCATCCATCGCCCTTTCCCGTCCAGGCACCATTTTGATCGGCCTGCTCTCGGGCGGTGATTACATTCCCGCTGGCTTGCCTGGCTGTGGCCAGAAATTTGCCACTGGTCTCGCTCGTGCCGGTTTTGGCGATTCTCTCATGAAGGCTGTGCAAGAACTCAAAGGTCATCGGCTTGATTCGTTCATCGAACAATGGAGACAAGACGTCAGAATCGAACTCAAGACGAACCAGAGCGGTCTTTTGCCCTCCAAGAAACCCTCCCTCGCCGCGTCACTTCCAGAAGACTTTCCCTCACTACCCGTCCTCATGTCCTATGCAGACCCTCTCACCTCCGAAAACACCCCTCAAAAGGGTAACCCCAAGACTCCACTTGGCGTGTGGAGAAATGACCCAGATCCGATGAGAATCGCTTCTCTCTGCGAACTCTATTTCGAGTGGGGGGTAAAAGATGTCATCGTACACAGGTTCAGAACTGTAGTTTGGCCTGGCATTGTTTGCAGAGCAGTCCGGAGGGTTATTTTAGATGAAGATGCACACCGAAGTCCTCCGGAGGAAGAGGATGACGATCGGCGTTTCTCATCACCCACAAAGAAGATATCTTCTGCCCTCTCCATCCTACAACTTTCTTCCCCGTCAAAGAAATCTCAGAATACGAAATCTCAGAATACAACTACTTCCGATCGACCAACACCTGAATCCTTCACACTGTCCTCACTCATTCGCCTTACCACTCCCGCATCTCCAAGTTCATCTCGTTCTGTGTCCCCATCCTCGCCAACATCGTCTACTTCCGGACAGTCTCCGCTTCTCCTAGAGGTCCTCTCGCAACGCACTCATGTATCTACGGACTCTACGCTCGAGTACCGCGTACTCGTGAATCCCACCCCACTTGTTGAGCGCGCAGAAAGCGGCGTGAAGGGCCTCCGTCCACCCCTTGTTGGCGGACTGTTCGGTATCGACACCGAAGACGAAAATGAAGACCAAGAAGCAGACGAGAGTGGCGGCGACGATGACCATGAGGGCGGCACAGAACGCCTAGAGACCGCCGCCTGCGCTGCGGCCAAGTCGGGCACGAAGAAACGCAAGTCGCGCCGAAAGGACCCGATGTTGCCACTTCGTTTGTGGTTGCCTGCGTGTATGATACACGCTGCAGCGCCTGCGCTGGTGGAGGCGTACGAAGAGAAGGTGAAGGCGCGTGAGGAGAAGAAGGCGAAGCGCGGGACGAAAGGTGGGCGTGGGGTGCGTACAGCGACGGGGATCAGGGCGACGAAAACGAAAACGAAGACCAAGGGGGCGGAGGTTGTGGACGATGATGAGGACGAGACTGTTCCTGGGCCGTCCACCACCAGGAAAGTCGCAAGAACGAAAACAAAGACCAAGGTTGTTGGGGTTGGAGGTGGAAGGAGGAGGAAGCCAAAGCAGGCGTCGGAAGCGCAAGACGAGGCGTACGAGTGTTTCGATTTGAGTGGTGGCGAGAGTCCATGTTCCTCTGACGAGGAGGATGTCGAGGAAAACGTCAAGGGTAAAGGAAAGGCAAAGACGGGGCAGACTGGCGCCAAGAAACCAAAAACAAAGGGGAGTGCGAAGGTCAGTGCGACGAATACGAAGGCAACCACCACCAGTACGATGAGCGAGTTTTACAACTCGACGAAACCATCCACTGCGAGACCGATCAAGTCGAAGCCATCTACTTCTCGCCCCTCTGCGGCCAAGAGGTCGGCACTGGACCCTCCCGCTTCACAGCGCACATGTGCAGCGGAAGAGGAGGCCCTCCCACCTCTGTTACCACGATCGTCACGCCCGCTTGACCTTCTCCGTACGAAGTCCAAGTCCAGCGCCCCAGCCGACGCTACCTCCAAACCCAAGTCATCTGTTACAAGATACGAAGAAGAGGAATCGCCCTCGAGCCCGTCACATCCTGGTCCGTCAGGGACTAAACCCACTGCACTGGGTTCAACTCGTGGTCTGGCGCGACCGGCGCCTCCAGCGAAGAAGGCTCTGTATGTCGAGCTATCAGACACAGATTCAGACATTGTGGTGAGCGACATTCGAGGACCTTTAGCTGGCGCGACTGTGGCGATTACTGCGCACGACGAGGTAGGTGATGTCACTCTTGGTATCTTGATCGGAATGACATCGGTCAGGCACTAATGACCCACGGACAGAGCGTGAGCATCGGTGCTGGCAAAGTCTCGTCGGTCTTCGAGTCTCGGAAAGGCCCGCGAAGAATTGTGGAGGGTGTAATCGACCTAGTAGCGAGAGCAAATGAGAAAAGAATAAAGAATACTCCCTCGACGTCCATGGCTTTACCTCCTCACGCACACGTTCTTTCTGCTCCTCTCGGTACAGGTCCTACAGGATCATCATCGAAACTGGCCCATATCCTACTTCCTCCCTCTGGCTTCGAGAGCGAAGAAGAAGAGAAAGGAAGCGAAGGAGATGAGTTACCGACGTTTCATCGTGGTGGTTCCCCCAAGTCGAGAACGAAGAAGACCAAAGCCATGGTTGGACGACCTGCACCATTTCCAATGCAACGTGTGTCCGAGTCCCCCGTATCTCCGTGCAGTTCGGGGCTCGGAGAACGACGCGGCAGCAGGCACGACGACGAACATAAGGGTGACGACGTGGTCGAAATCGTGGACGTGTTCTCGACACCGCGTGGACCATCCCCACCTCCATCTCCAACGCCGACCCCTTCTCCTGTCAAACCCTTGCTTGTTCAAGCCTCCGCAAAACCAGCCACGTTCGTGAAATCAAAGCAATTGCAAAGGTTCCCTGCGAATCCCACGCGGTCCCATTCACCAGCCGACGCGAAACCGCACGAAAATACGAAGCAACGCCGTCGTGCATCGGTGGATCAGGATGCGCACACAACCGAGAGCGAGGGAGATAGATTGTGCAAGTCACCGCGGAGATCGGCCGTGCATTCGTCACCGCGGCGTGTCCCCCATGCGCGTCATCGTGCGGCGTCTCCGACTTTGATGAGGACGTCTCATTCTACTTCTCTCGCAAACCACGCCTTGTGGACCGGTGATCCAGAAGAAGGTTGTAGGGCATCAGACGTTCCTGGATCTAAACAGAGTGTGGGGCGGAAACCCCGAACTAGCGACACTTCTACAATCTCCATCTCGAGTGATTCCGAGGATGGAGACGACGCGGGACTCATTGTGGACGGTGACCGAGGGGTTAGAGAGGCAGAAGCGGACGAGGAGAATCTGGACGAGGACCTGGACGGATGGGCGGACAGGGGCATGATATGGTCTGCGCCACCCTCTCCTGCTCGCACCATCTCTCATCGTATGGCTGACCTTGTTCCCGTCATTGCACCCGCAAAGGACATGCTTGCCGATCTTAATCCTGCGCGTACGTCGAAATTCAAGCCTGCAGCGCTCACTGGCTCTGAGATTGACGTACGGACGTCGTCGGTCGAGTCTCTGGCATCTGCGAAAACTAGGCCTAATCTCGAGGGTAGGAAGAACGCCGGAGACGCTGTCGCTGCATCCCACGCAGTACGCCGTGCGCCTCTGCTCGTCGCACGCTCTAAGAGCAGCAAGGGTAGAGACGAGGACATCATCGACCTCACCTCTGACTAGACGGGTCATTTCGTCACACTTTTATTCTTGTTTCTGGTTTTCTTTTTTTTCACTAGTACCTATGTTTGGATAATTGGATGTTTGATTTAGATTTAGAATGTAAAGGAATTAGCATAGGGACAACGATGAAAATTCTGAATCGGACCCCTATCCACCCACGAACTTATCTCGGGCTAGGCTTCCAACCACCCCTTGCGAAGTTACCAACATGGACTCGCGTTCTCGGGCGGTATTTCTGCCGTTCTGCGAGTTTGGCTGCGCGTCGTCGTATGATTCATGCCGATATGTTGTGACGTCGTCAAAAAAGTTGTAAGCGTACAACCTATTTCACGATGTCACAACGTATCAGTACTATGAGTGTGATGTCGACGCCAGCACTCAAGTACTCATTCCTCTTGCTTTCCTCCCGGATTCCTCCGCACGTCCGAAAATAATTACCACGTGCAACCCCACAAGTCATCAACCCGAAATGCCTACTCTTTGGACGTCGCTCCGTGTGCTACGAGGAGAGGATGACAGTGAGCTGAGAGTGGGCGGGCGAAGCGCAAAGCGCTCTCTGACCCGGGACGGGTGCCCGAGTTGCTGGGTATGGTGAGCTGCGAGGGTGGGTGGGAAAACCTCGCAGGTGCGTGTACCCGAAGACTGAAGTCGGGATCGCGCGCTCCGGACCCCAGGGGGGTGAGCTGCGAGGAGCCGGAATGGGAAATGGAGGCAGGGAGTGGTGGGTGGGTGTGCTGAAATGGGCTCGGACGAGCGCTGCAAGGCGGATGAGCGACGTGGTGGAGGCGAGAGAGGAAGCGCCGAAGCGGTGCCTCTCCCTTGTGTCGCTTGTCCGAAGACCTTGCCGCACTGTGGCTTCACTCGTGCCTCACTGCACCACAGTCCGACCCACTCATGTAATCTTGGCAGGACTCTCAATTGTCTGGTCATGTGAGTGGTGGTCCGGCCCGCCAATTCCCCTCATGTCGCACGACATCAGCTCGCTCAAGGTTATGTTATGGCTCCAACTTGACGTTCAAAGGCTAGCACCGTCGAATGTGATGTCACCATTTCTCGGAGGACCTTACTCTTGCACGACTAAGCGGATATCCATGGCGCTCTCGCACGGCATGTGTATTCAAGCTTGACCAGTAATATTGAGACATTTGGTGATGCGATATTGTTGCACACTCTTGAAAGAGCAGCAAGGGTCCGCTGGTCGAAGCGCGTGCAGGCCCGCCGGCGTCTCTCTCTATTCGTTGTGATACAAAACCTGACTGTCAGGTTCCTCGGATGTCTCTATGATTGATAGCGTGAGACCCGGCTCGTCCCTCAGACTCCCTCTGCAGTGCCTCGTCGACCAAGAACGCCTCCGCGTCGACCAGGTTTTTCAGGTACGGCAAGAACTCGGTCGAGACTTGCATCTGTGTCGCTCGGCCGAATCCTCGTGATGGCGAGAGAGGACCCCGCGTTGGTATGTACCAACGTGGGTACCGCATGGCAGCGAATAAGTGGCGGTTGGTACCCCGAAAAGGCTCTTCTTGCCCGATTAACTTGTGGGAATCGCCCCCCACCTTC
>JBBPPA010000290.1:0-26346 GCA_038091735.1 Leccinum pellstonianum | reverse complement strand
GAAGCTAAGGCTTCCCGGAGCGTTGCCTCCAACGCCTTTGAAACCTTGTCAAGATCGCCTCGTGCGGTATCGACGACACTGCATCACAGATTCAATGAGACTTTGAGATAGGTTTATCTGGCCTTATCTTTGCAGTCATGTATATCATGTATATAATTATGATATACTCATAGATATAGCTAGATAGCCCATCAGTGTCATGGCATGAGTTGACAATAAGTAACTGAGAGTTATATGTTGGTAATTTGTGTCTACTCAGTGGAAAATATCAAGTTAATCATAGGTAAGTCAGTAGTTGGAAGACTGGTGTATAACACAAGTGGTGTCTTTCTTCAACATATTGTCATTTAGCTCATCATAACATTCAAGATCAGTTTTATTTTCTTGACGGGTGCTGATCAACATGGTCACGTGTTTGGACAATATAAGGGCAATCTCACTGTCACCCAATTGACACAACCATTAAGAATTCACCTATTATATAGTGACTGTAAGTTTTTCATTGCATATAATATATGACTTGTTTTCAACATCATGTAAGTAGCAACATTCTCTCATCAAGGATCAATGTGATCTTATTGATAGGGACTACAAGCAATGTCAGATACTCAGACATTATAGAATCAGTTTCACTATTGCCCAATTGACAAAACCACCAATGAATTTCACCTATTGTCAGTGGAGTCTATCAGGTAGATAATTATAAGTTCCACCTTGTGTGTAGTGTCTGACCACTCTTTCTCACATTTTCAATGCCATGTAGGCAGCAAAACTCTGTCATTAAAAGGTCAGTTTCATCTTATTGATAGGGACTACAAGCAATGTCAGATACCCAGACATTATAGAATTAGTTTCACTTTTGCCCAATTGACAAAACCACCAATGAATTTCACCTATTGTCAGTGGAGTCTATCAGGTAGATAATTATAAGTTCCACCTTGTGTGTAGTGTCTGACCACTCTTTCTCACATTTTCAATGCCATGCAGACAGCAAAACTCTGTCATTAAAAGGTCAGTTTCATCTTATTGATAGGGACTACAAGCAATGTCAGATACTCAGACATTATAGAATCAGTTTCACTTTTGCCCAATTTACAAAACCACCAATGAATTACATCTGTTGTCATTGGAATCTATCAGGTAAATAATTATAAGTTTCTCCTTGTGTGTAATGTCTGACCACTCATTCTCACATTTTCAACACCATGCAGGTAGGAGCATCCTGTTATTAAAGGTCAGTCTCAATTTCTTGATCCAAATTACAAGCAGCATCAAATGTTTGGACCTTACAGTATTATTTTTACTGTTACCCAATTGTCAGAAACCACTGAGAATTCACCTATTGTTAGGGGGGTCTATCAGATGGTTGCTGTAAGTTCTTCATTATGTACAACATCTGACTACTCCATTCTCATATTTTCAACATCACACAGTTAGTAACATCATTCCATTGTTGATGATGAGTTTTGTAACTTTTGTCTTCTTGATAGGAGCTACAAGCACCATCATATGTTCTGACCTTACAGTATCAGTCTTTCTGTCACCAAATTGACAAAGCCATCAAGAATTAGTTACTAAGGTCTATCAGGTAGGTACTTGTAAGTTCATCCGGACGTTGTGCCCGGAACCGGGAATGCCCGGCAAATCCCGTGTTCGATCAAGACGGCTGAGCAAGCGGCTGAGATCTCCTTAATGGCCCAGCTCGTGTTCGTTTTGTCGGCGGGTGATCTCGATGACATGTAGACTATAGCAAAGACGGCTCCCTCGCGTGTCCGCAACGGAGCCTATGAATTGATAGTAGTACAGTACAAGTTGTAGCGTAATAGCGAACGAGTAGGAGCCGCTGACTCGGAGTGCGGACCGAGTCGCAGAGTCTTTGCGAGCTCGTGCAAGTCGTGCTGATGTACATACATATCAATCTTGGGTAGAATCACAGTAAGAAAGGCTATGCAGATCCAGAAGCCGTAGCTTGAGACTCCCGCTCCCTGCATTCTATGCGTTTTTGCCGAATCCTGGCCAAAGCACTGTTTTTGCTGGGTAACCGTTCTGTCTCGGAGTAAAGCGGAAATACCTGACTATTTCACGAAATGAGATGCTGAATGCAAATTAAAATTTTACGCTCACCGGTTCCACCACATCAGAAGCTGGTCCACCTCCTCCCTCTCTTCGGGATCCTCGAGTAGTTCCATAATACTACTGTAAAACCGCTCCGAGTCCGTGATAAGGTCCGTACGAGAGAACACCTGAGCAGATGTCAGCGAAAAGCGAGCCTGCATGATCCATATTATGTTAGCGGGCTAGGTTCCTGTACGGCAGCAAGTACACCTCACCTGTGTTGCGACGTACGCAATTGATGCTTTTGTCACGGCACGCATACCGTGAATTCGAGCATTTCCGGATCGCGTCGCCTTGGGTTCTTGGTCGACCGAGCTGGGGGATGTGAAAATGTGTTTGAAAGCCTGTTAAAATCAGCAATACTGCGCGAGAAGAAGATACAACGACTTACTGAAACGAGAAGCCCGCTCCGAAGTAACCCGTTCCATGGGTCTTCCGTATCGTACGTGTAATTGGCGTATAAGAAAACCGGCCACTGGTCCCCGGCAACTTGAATCTGACCGTTCGTCAGTTTATTCTTGGTTCTAGTTGTTTTGTCGTTAATGGATAAGCATGAGAAAAATATTTCGAAGGCTTACTCGTTATTATTCCAATCGAGACCTGCGGGGCAAAGTAGCGCACCCGTCCGTTCGTGATTGAATCCACGGCCAGACTTTACGTTGCGCGGTATGTGAGGACTGAGCGACTGCCCTTTTGGAGTGATCCAATCGATCACGGCGCTCTTCATGCCCTTCGTATCATCGGCCCTGGCGCAGTTGGCGCCTTTCTGAATCTAGCCAACGCTAGATGTGCGTTACCATAAGTGACCGAAAGAAAGATAACTTACCATGTCCGCAATGTGTATGACATCTTCTTCGGAAGAGTCCATTAGACGTTTTTCAAATCCGGGAATCGTCCGTAGCAATTCTCTAAATACACTATATTCTTTTCGCTCCCTAGAGGAAGGATAAGAACGAGTGAGGGTGCATCATCGATAACTTACGCAGCAGTCATTTCATCTTCATCTTCGCCCTCTCCAAGAGTCACGAGCCCATTCAGAATGAGCGTTTGCACGTTGCAAAACGCGTGTACGGCTCGACCGAAATGACGGCCATGATGTACGAGGGGATCCTGCGCCGTGCTACAAAGGAGTTAGTAAACCATTCGTTCCAAATACAAACATAACTGACGGTCTTCTGCGTGGCGCCGCCTGCAGAGCGCTTGAAGGGCTGCGTCTCTGAGACCCAGGTGCCCCAGACGCAATCTCATCGTCACCGTGATCACGAACAGCTGGCATGTCGTGTAAAAGGGAGGTGAGGATCGTATTTGGGGAACTCGTGGAACTCACTTTATAGTCCAGCTGGGCGGTGCCGTCGATTAAGTTGGTTTTGGCGATGTGACTATTGTCGAAACCGACGATTGCCGGCGGGAGCTACCGACGACTGATCTGAGTTACGTGGTCACGTGCTGAGGTATTCCTAGAGTCTCGACGGTTGCCGGCGTGAGCTACCCGACGAGAGCTTACGGCGGGGGGTTGAAACTCCGCAGAAGTAACTTAATCTCCATACAGCCCTACGCAAGCCCTACCGACAAGGCTCCTGGACCGACACCAATTCGTCACAGCGAAAGGAAGACGTATACCGACAAGAGATTCAATGAATAAGTTCAAGTTCATTGAGGCCCACATTGAATGATCAAATATCGTACATAAAAAAAATCCGAGTGACGAAGGCAGTCGTATAGAAAGTTCACAAACCCGTCGTTGGTGGTCGACACTGCCCGAGCACTGACACATAGTATACAGTATCAGCCGAAATGCAAATATCATCTATTACATTTATTTTTCCCCCTCAACTGGCACGCGGTCGACACCTTTATGAAGCGACGAGATCGCGAGAAGTTCTGTCGGCACCTTTGTGGGAATTCGAACGTACTGGAGTGTCACAGTCAGGCATAGATTGCCATGTAACCCGTATAGCGTTGATATTATGATCGAGCGAGACGGAAAATATTGAGCAAAAGAGCTTGGGTTGTGTGAAAGTACGCACTGTTAGGAGTAGGGTTGGAGAACGCCGTTGACATCATGCCTTGCTTCGCGAGCTCAGAAGACAAAGGGAGCACGGTCACAGAACCTTCAAGTTTCTCGGGAACACCGTTCCTCGCAAGCCACACGGACACGATGTGTCCGACGATCCAGATCACATGTTTGTTCGTGGCAGAGTTACACAGCACGTTTCGGTGGTCGTGACCCGGTAGGTAGGTACCCCAGGTCACCGTTGGCAGAAGCTTCCCAACGCGTAAGTATTCGCGTTTTTGTTCCCGTAGACGGTGATTCCTTCGAGACGTCAAGCTCATGGAATGTCAAGGTGGATAGTAAAAGTACGGCTAATTGGGCAGGACGAGAAGGAGAGGCTCACTTTTCGCAGCAACTCTCCGTAAGGCCTCATCTGTGCATCGTTCAATACGCAGCTCGTTGGATGGATGTGGAACAATTGACGGGACAGTTGTTAATTTGGATAACGAGTCAGGGTGGTAGGTCTTCGGAACGTCGACCTTCTTAGATTATGCTTGTCTTGCTTTATCTGTGGCGGACATCACTGTTTTTGAGGACCACCGACATTACCTCAGCTGCATTAGCAAGCTTGTTCGACTCAGTTGCGGGACCCCCACTTAGCCGTTGGGAAGAAATAACTCGACTGCGTCTTCCCCTCCCCATAATAGATCGCCGGCTGCCCACGCAATATCTCGCACTCGAGGGGCGACACTTCCCCACCAACAACACTGACATTGCCGTAGCCCGAGTCGATCACCAATCCTGTCTGGTTGCTGCCGAAGATGAAGTCTCGGACGAGCGTTAGACCCTACAGGATAGCGTTAGCGAGTCGGAGACAAATATCTAGTGTCTCTTACAGAGATGGGGTTGGTGTACGGGACGAGATGTCCAGCCTTGTCAACGAGGACGTACTTCCATCCGCGTTCCTGATGTACAATACCTCCAAACTCGCCATTGTCATTGCACCACGGTGTGGATGGTTTACGAGTAAAGCCCTGTATGCCACCAAACGTAGTGTTCTACGGAGAGGAAAGTCAGAAATGCAAGCGACATGCAAGGTGTCATACTTGAATGGCAACTGTTTGCGCATCATATCAAATTGCTGCTCCATCGGAAAGCAAAAAAAGAACTTACTTTGAGAACCAAAATGTGGAACAAGCGAATCATCGTTCGTGATAACCACACCATTTATCGTCCCCGCGACATTCCTTGACACGTCTCTGCTCCATCTGCCGGGTGTTGAGATTCTCTTTCGGATGTTTCCTTCGAGGGAGAGAATGTTTAAGAAAAACCGTACAAAGGTAAGAGAACGTGGCGCACCATTCGAACTTGGGAAGGTCGCCGATCGCATCGCGTACGGACACATACCGATGCGGAGCGACGCCAGAGAGCGTGGTTATCGGATCAAGGCGAGGTCCCTCTGGAAATCTGATCTCCAGAGAATCGTTGACATGAAAATCGTGCGTAGGTTGGGGAAACTGCGGGAACTCCAAACCGCGCTTAGCGGCGATGACTCAGAAGCAGACACGCGTTTGTGGTGTTCCGTAGTGCCCAGCTTGAAGGAGAGCACACCGGAACTGATATCTGGGCGAGCCAGTGTCGACGACGTCGTCAATGCAATCAAACGCTGTGCATGTAAGGAAGGGCTCACCCCATATCGAGCAACGCCGCGGTAACGAGTTTAATACCGCCCATCGGGATCCCTCCCTTGACTGCGTGTTTACCATCCTGACATGCACGAAGCCTGTATTGTAGAAAGCCACGGACGTTCTCGAAGATACGGTACTTAGGTTTTAGGAAGTCGACATAGGAGAGCGCGGTGAGCATCAGAGTGCTCTTGCTATCGCTGGCTCTCTGAAACATGTTCAGGGTAGAGTGTGGTTGACTGTCCACGAGTCAGAGAAGATCCGAGCAAGGAATACGATACCCTACCAAGGGAACCCCGTGACAATGCAGTCGACGTCACCTGGCTTGAACGGTGCAGGTAGTGATTTGCCTTCGACAGACTCGAGCGCATCATGGGTCTTTCTTTCGTGGGTCAAGATCGCATGTTCGAGGACCAGGCTGCTGCATTGATTGTACACTTTGGTATTCGGCGAAGCGGTCTTCCTAATCAAATTGTCAACTCTCGAGATCAACAATAAAAAAAAACATGAACACTTGCAGTGTCTCTGCCGCGCTCGGTGCAATCTCCACAGCATGCGTCAGTTTGAAACAACCCAGCTCCCGCAGGGCCAGATTGAATGCGCCTACTCCACTGAACGGATCGAGGACCCGCAGGGGCTTCTCATTCTCCAAGAACATCTCCGTTCCTTTAAATGTCTTGAGATCCTGTTTCAAGCACATGTGACAGATGGGAAATCCATTCCAATGCATCCGACGTTTGCTGTCCCAAGACGTGACGTGGAGCGAAGGGAAATGATACTGGACGTAGAACCGGTAGGGGGACATGGCTAACCATGCATCCAGTTCGGGCATATCCTCTTTAACCACCACATAGCATACCCCAAGCAAGCGAGAGACTGTCGTCGTCATCTCATTTGGCGTATAAAAGAGGTGTCTCTAAAGGCAAGGACATGAAAGGTCGACGTAACCCCAAATGGACAAACGGACCTCATCTTTGATCGTCGTGTTTGGTCGACATCCAATCCTGTCGATGCGCCCGAAGAGCCGGACCACAACTTCAAACTTTTCATTACCACCCACACGGAGGAAACCGACGATGTGGCCAATGTGGCATGGTCCTTGGTCGTCTGCTTTGATGAGGACACAATCATCTAATTGGTAATCGACCCCAAGCCATCGTACTCCGAGATGTATTTTATCCGGCTCCGAGCTATCCTCCGAATTTTTGTGTAGCTCGCATGCGGGGTAATTATCGCCTGGGGGTTCTCGCTCAGCGACGGCAAGCGCATTCATGTCGATGTCTGTGAACGTTCCATCACGTTCATCCCAGAAGTACCTGGATGAACCCGTCACAACCGACGAATCGAAATTACAAGGTTCCTACCGATAAAAGTAGTCTTGTTGTTGGACCTCTGCGAGAGACTGATCGGGCTTGATGTAGTGAGTCTTGACTTTTCCGATGATGTGTCTCAACCTTGACGTATCACACTCGTTCACCAAAAACAGTTCCTGGGAGTGTCCTAACTCTTGGAGGAGCGTCTGGGAACTGTGTACGAGCCACTGAACATGAACAGTCTCATGTTCTTCGTTCATGTGTATGATCTTGCCAAACCTGAAAAAAAAAATTCAGATGAGAACATTCAGGATATACAACAACGCTTTACCAAAAATGATCCGCGAGTGTGTCCGTCGGCGGGAGGTCATCGAGATCAGGCGGTATATCTTTGAGCCCCCCTGCATAAATCAGAACGATGTGTCTCCGACCTGTTATTTTCACCTTCGTCATAGGAAAAAAAGGCAAGAAGACCCTAGACTCTTACCTCGTATTTTTCACGATCTGTCAAAATATGCTTCAGCCAACGCGAACGCCCTATCCTCTGGTCGGGTCTGAATTGTACGAGCCGGCGAGCTTGAGTACGGAACAAAAGTTGCTGAAGCCGGAGGGCGAGCTTTTCTTTCGGTACTTCCGCCTCGGCTCGGGGCTTGGGCCCAACGACACGAAGTTTTTCTTTGAACAATGGAACAGCGATTCCACCAATTCGCGGAGTCACCCGTGTAAGCGTTTTCGAACGAAGTACTGCTGTGTCTACATCTCCGGATCCATTGTATACGATGGGTAGATCAAACTGTGAGGCCAGATTCTTTTCGATCTGGGGCTTGCCTGAGGGTTTGAAGATTATGGGAGGCAGGCGAGAAAGAAGATATTGAATGACAGCAGATTTTCGGAGGGTGTCACTATATGGGACAGTTTCTAGCGTGTCGCGTAGTTTGGGAACCTAGGAAAACGTCCAGAAAATTAAATTTTGGCCGGTCATTTTTTTCACGATCGAGGAAAACTCACGGCATCCCATAGTTCTCGCTCGGTCATGGGTTCACCAAAAACTTCGTTATCTTTGCTTTCATACGCCCGCTTGAACAGATAATATTCTTGTCCAGGATCGACGTCAGCGAAGGAAATCACAAAGCGCAGCGTCGACTGGAGCCTCCAAAACGGACGGAATTGGCTTCGGTATTTTTTGGACGGCATCGAGACATCTAGTTCGTAGACCGCATGTTTCGTCTCGATGAAAAACGAACTTTTCACGTTAGCACACAGTATGCCACATCCCCAAAGATAACCTACCTGTTTGGCTCCGAATACCTCGTAAAGTACCGGAGCACTCGTGAAAGGCGAACATACTGCCGGTCGGCCTCTTCGTCAATACCATCCTCTTGGCCTTCGTCTTCGTCTACGTCGTATTTCGCGACGATGAATCCCGCGCCAAGAATGCGCCGATCGTCATTCACTGCCTCATCGAGGCAATCGAGCGAGACCATGTTCAACGAGTCAGCGTCGAAAAAGGCGAAACGGGACAGGATGCGGGTCCGCTTCTTGCCATCGTCTGGAAGATCTGGCTCTTCACCGAATATGAGCAGATTGGCATCTTCTTTGATCTCATGAGTCCGTGGGTCGTATTTGCGAGCTGAAGGTCGGTTTCAACGAGTGCAGGACAGACGTAGGTCACCCGGAGTAGGGTTGGTCACAGGTTTGAACCCGAGGGATCCACGTATACGGGCTTGAACTTGTTTGAACTTGGGCGTAGTCACGAAATGTATGACGAGTTGGATGACGAGATAGATATTGACGAATATCTGCCACCACTTGAGAGGGAATGCAAAGCCCGACGATAAACTACACGGGGACAAAAATTAGCTGATGTAGAGTCTATCATCATAAACATTCGAGACGAACGCAGGATATTTCCACAGTTGCGTCAAGTGTGGTTGCAAGTTTATTGCGATATCCTTGATAGATGTTGGCAGTATAACCATGAACTTCCGGTTTAGGAGTCTGCAGGCGTCCTGCGCGTAATAGAAGATCATGTCTATCACTACCACGTCCGAGTCTGGCTTGACGGTCGTGACGATTTCCTACATTCGATACAAACGTATTTGTACTTGTTGTCGAAAAATGATAGGGGCTGATCTTTCCCACGAAATACGACGGGGTAATTTGCATAGGGAATGGGGCTGACCATTTACGCTGCGACTAGGCGAGCGCGTGCTAGTAGGGGCGCTCGTTTGCGCAGGGACGGGGTGCAGCGAGCTCTCGCGCAGAGTAGTAGGGTAACCGGAGCGCTCGTGCACCACACTGGCAGGCCGTTTCAAGTTGCACGTGGGGCTCGCTAATCATTTGCGCAAGAACGGGGCCAACGGTTTATGCATGGATAGGGCATTTGTACACATCACCCTCGAGTGCATAATCCTCTCTGGATGGCACACGGACATGAATACTAATACTACATAATATATCAGAACAGCCTGTTTCTGGAGTGTGACCAGTAACCTTTCGAGTCGAGATGGAACATAGATTATATTTTTAAATCTTCGTTTAGCGTCCGCCGGGGAAATGAACCATGTTGAACAGACACGGACATCTCTTGGATGAAAGGGTATTAACTTTTCTTTGCCTGGGCAATAGCTTGGGCCTGTCGCAACGATCCAGCAATATGTCCGTACAAATCCCACATCAACCAAAGGGGAACAAAGACCCAGCTGCAATCGAGGCCGGTCATCAATCACGAAACCTCCAATCTGCGAGCGAGCACCACTTACATGATATTCATAAACTACTAGAATGATAAGAATCCCGAAGCGGCCAAATTTCTCTTGGATGTTTTCAAAACCGCCTGTCTTGTTTGTCTCCATATCTGAATTGCAAGAGTGAGCGTATCGTTGAAGAAACTGTGAGATGTAGAGCAGTAGTCACCGTGGGGCGAGGGAGGAAGTGGAAGAAGTTGACGACGTCGATCGATCTACTTCCGATATCCGCTCCTAGCAGGTCCAGTGGCAGTGAGTTACTAGCCCCGACGATTCCGGGACGATAGAACATAATTTCAAACGCGATTTTTCCGTGCTTCTTTCGGAGTTAATACTCTCAGAACGGGCCGGACTCGGAGCACATCCTCAGTCGTAGATGATGTTGTCGTGGCGAAGAGTTTTCCTCTTTTCGGATGGTATCTGCACCCCTAATATCTCGAGGGCAGGGTACCTAATATGCAAAGTGACCTCGAGATCATTGCTGTATGCTCGTAGTATAACACATCTACTTGGTGGGGAAGGAAAACAAAGTCATTGATATAGACACTACATGGCGTATTATGCAGTACATGACTGCCAGATCTCCACAGACCATCCAGTGAAGGAACACATGTTTAAAAATGGTCGTAGTAGTACCCGAGGCGACGTACTCCGAATCATATGTTCGATTATTTCGGCAGGAGGCGGCTCTCTGAGACGGCCACTCAGAACATGATACGTACATTGGTTGCGAGCACTTTGTGTAATTTCGTATATGGGTCCGACATTGTCAAAGTTCCTACGTTGACCCATCATCAACGAACAGAGCCTGACAAGCTGAAGGGTAGTAAAAAGAGGTCACGCGGACTCACCGAACAGAGGCTCCGACGTGGTTGCATCTAGTACATAGATGAATGGTCTTGTTTCGCACCGTCCTACTACCATATTCCCTTTCCCTTTCCTCGGCATTGGAGGTGAATGCGGCAACAAACCAACGTATCTTGGATACCTACCAATAGAAATCGGATGGTACATATAAAGGTTGACATCAGGTTATCAGGTCATTCCATGCTCGGAGTATCTTGAGGTCCACACCTAGTTCAGATTCAGTGTGCACCACGAGATATTCGTGGTCCCTTATTCCTGTAACACAAAATGATGGGGCTCACCAACTTCGGAAACATGCTGTCACGGTTTCATCCTTGTGCTCGAATTTGAATGATAGACGTGAACTAAAAATTACTCAAAGCAAACTGATGAGCGATCGCAATAAGTACAACTGCCCTTTCGCCGACAACAGCCTCCTTTCATGACAACCTTGGCATTTGCGATGTTTTTACAGCTAAGGGATACCAAGGCGTGTGCGGATTTGCTTGGAACATATGCACCGAGTGAGGGGATGGTATAGAGCAAGTTCTGATTCCTTTCCTTTCCTTCCTTTCCTTTTACAGTCTGGTCTCCTACAGACGGTCACTTGTGGCGCGCGGAGCTGCGGAGAAGAACAAAAACAAGAACGCTGCGTCGGTTGCATATCCGGGCGAGAACGCGGAGCTGTTCGAGGAGGTGTGGGAGGAGACGTTGAGCGAGAGGAGGTTCGAGCTCCATGTGTGGGATGGTGCACAAGGTGCAGAGTTGAGCATGTTTCTGATGATGGTGTGCGGTGCATGAATCCCGTGTTGGAGGCTCCGTGAGAGACTTGGACGAGAGCAACGTAACGCCAAGGGCGAACAGAGGGGTGAAAGTGGTCTAGGGTGTCAGCGCAACTGATGGAAGAGCAGGGAGCATTGTCGCCCATGCGCATCACGAACAAGGACGACGGCGGCGGCGATGATGAGTAAGGCTGCTGGGCGTGGGCGTCGCGAGACAAGGGCGAAAGCGACGAGTCGTGAGTCAGGGGTGTACATGCGTGCGCGTCGTCTACCCAGAGCGACGGCGAGGACAAGGACGAGGGAGGGAGTGGGAGGGACGGTGACGCGGGATCTTGCAATCGGATGCGGGAGGAATTCAAGCAATAAATCGAAACCTTGCAAAGGCATTGTGCAGGGTCGTGGATCATCGATCATCCCACTGAGCCCGATCCCGACAGACGACGTAGTTGGGTGACGTGCCAGTGGGAGGACCAAGTTGCCACCATGTTTCATGTAAAACGCACCAACGATACGATCGACAATACTGCAACGAACCATTGATTATCAGCAAAGAGCAGATGAATATATTGTATTGACTAATTGGTTTTAAGTGAGGCGCTATGCCGCGAGGCTGCAGGGCGAGAGAACATGGCGGGCGGGGTCTGTGGGTTGAGCGCTGAGTTCTGAGCACAGAGTGTCTGGCGCGGCGAACTCGACGAGGAATTAGCGGACTGCGAGAGTAATCGGGAATGGAATCTGTGGGAAATGGATGAGTACGGTCCACCGATTAGGAAGCACTCACCGAAGAAGTGTGTCACAGGTGCGCGGAGAAAAAGCACAACCGTCCGATTCCACCCGGTTTCGCGAGCTTTTCTTCGATACGATTTGCTACCTCACTTCGTCACAAGTGGCCGCCACTACCGGAGTCCAGAACGAAGCCGCAAGTGACCGCTAGGGAGATGTACACGTTATGCAAGAAGAGAAGGCGAGGAAACAATGCTGCTGTGAAACGAGGGAAGGCATATCAATGCATAATCCGGCAAAACAAACAAAATGGACACGATGAAACGATGAAGCAAGGTGCACGAAACGAAGCCAACAGGAAAAGAAAATATGCGAATGAACGGAGATCTACGATAGATGTGTGTGTGCGTGAAGAATGACGGACAGTCAAGATATAAATCAAAATTCAAGATGAACACAAGAAAAACGTCGTCGTTCAAGCATCACCAAAAAAAAACCAAACACGCGTATGACGTCCAGAGGAAAATAGCGTACAGTTTACCGCATACGTTATTCGCGCTCGGACACGACAAACGCGGATTCCAACGGAACCGGCTCGCCAGGATGTGCTGTCTCGCGCCAATTTCCGACAAATTTTTGACTCCCAACGACGTAACCAGTCCCTGACACCAAGGGGTGCATTCGTGGGTTGAGCCTATGACGGACCAACGTCAGATACATGCCATTTGCTTCCAGCGGAACAGGAGACGGCGCCTAAATCACTCACGAGAACACGGATAAGCGCGACGAGACCATCCCATTGGCGAACACGACCATAGAACTTGTAGTGGTGTCAAGCCTGGCCGTGCCGAACGTCCGTCTAGGAAGGACATCCGTGAGAACAAAATCGTAAAGAATCGGGAGAAAGGAAGAAGGTACCTCGCCAACTAGGACGATATCGAGGATACCGTCACATTTCCGTCCGATTTCAAGTCCGTGCCCATCCCCGGTTCCATGTCCACGTCCGAGTCTGCATCACTTGCACCGTCGTTCATGCTGTCTCCCTCGTCCGCCGAGGCATGCATTGAAATAGCGCTCGTCATTTTCCCGAAATATCATATCGGACGTTGCTGACCTCCTGAAATCGCGTCGCGCTTTGGATACCGCCGAAAGCGACGGCTTAGTTGAAATCAACACCCATGCAATGGTATTCATGGAGGCGCATGAAGACGGGCGTGGTGGCGAAGCCAACGGACTACTCGCTAAAGTTTGAAAGCATGTGATTTGCATGAAGTTTTCATGGAGGCCATTGTCAGGATACTAGGGGATACACAATCGTTAGATCACAGATGGGACTGGAGAGGGAGAAACGAACGATCATTCTGCCTTGCCAGAGACCGCTGAGCAGACCGGGCGTGGTGGGTATGTTTGGAGGAAACATGGTTGAAGATGGAGTTGCAGTCGGCGAGGCGGTTACAGTCGTCGTCCCATCGGGCACTGGGGGTGAGCCTCGAGAGAGCAGCTGGAGGGAGCAAGTCGTGATCCTGTCAATGATTTGGGACCACCAGTCCGAAGGTGAGGTGGGGAGGAACTATTGTGCTCCTGGATGTGCTCCTAGGTGGGGCTGAACTTTCCCACGAAATACGACGGGGTAATTTGCCTAGGGAATGGGGCTGACCATTTACGCCGCGACTAGGCAAGCGCGTGCTAGTTACTAGGGGCGCTCGTTTGCGCAGGGACGGGGTGCAGCGAGCTCTCGCGCAGAGTAGTAGGGTAACCGGAGCGCTCGTGCACCACAGTAGTTGGCCGTCACAAAATGTCACACTAGTCACTGGGGTGGCAGCTCGGTCCTTGGTAAGTGGTAGTATGTACCCGCGAAAGTTTGTGATGGGCAATCGCACCATTCCTTTTCCGTCGTTGCTCATTTCTCAGTAACAGCTTGGAAGCCATGTATTGGAAACGGACGGAGGACGGGCTAAAGTACATAAAAATCACAGTAAGTACTCTTGACAGTTCAGAGTATATTTTCTCCTATGGGAGCAAGAAATGCGGTGTGCATACAGCATCAGCAAACATGCAATCAGTCTGAATGATCTTATTAGCACTTAAAGATCTTATTCAAGAGGTGCCCCAATAATAAGGCCATTAAGAGCTTTCAAGACCATTGCAGAGTAGTAGAGCTCAAGTTACCTTGAAAATCAGATTTTTAATAACTTTTAAGGGAATCAGAGAGTTATATCATTATATCATTAACATTTAAGATGCATTAAGCAACCTAGACTCCAAGATTTGCTGGTTATCAGATCTTTTGATGTCTTAAGATATCATCAGATCAGAAGTATGTCAAACAATCAGAAATTAAGGTGATCCAGAGTTATTTAGAGAATTTGAGAAGTATATAATGAAACAATAAGATATTAAGATATCTTATGTAGATCAGAATCCAAGAGTTTTATTACTCAAACATTTCCAAATTCTATGACATTTTCAAATCATCAGAGTATTTGTTATTGAAACATGCAGATTTTTAAGATGGGTAAGACATGGTCAGAGTAAGATATTTAAAAGGTTAGATAAAAAGATCCTTCCATTTGTCTAGAGTACAAGATTTTCCAAATATCAGGTGGTTTAATGTTCCTAAATGATTCCAGATCATTAGAGTTTTCAAAATTGGAACAGTTAAGGGGTGTAAGATATCTTTAGAACAAGGTATATAGATGGGACAAAAAGATTGGAACATACAGATTTTTAAGAGTGGTAAAAGACTGTAAGACATTTTCAGAGTAAGAGTGGCTAGACAAAAAGGTCCTCACATAGTATAGAGTACAAGATTTTCCAAATATTAGGTGGTTTAATGTTTTCAAATGATTCCAGATAATTAGAGTTCTCAAAATTGGAACATTAAGATAGTTCATGGGTGTAAGACATCTTCAGAACAAGATATATAAATTGTTAGATGAAAAGATCCTTCCAATAGTCTAGAGTACAAGATTTTTCAAATTATTAGGTGTTTCAATGTTTCTGAATGATTCCAGATTATTAGAGTTATGACCATTGTAATATTAAGAACTTTGAGGGGCACTAAGAACAAGATATTCAAGTAATTGGATAGCAAGATACCTGAAGAAATGTACTGTCCAGGACTTCAGGATATGAGATATATTGAATTTTCAAGACATGTTCCTGTCATTAGAGTTAATAACAATTATAAAATGAGACCTGTAAGAGTGTTACAATGTCAAGCAATCTCATGAATTGATTTTTTAACTTATTTCAATCACTCAGACTTTCCAATTTTCTGATATCTAAATGTTTCAACACATTTCAAAGAAGATCATATTGTCTAGACTTGTCATAACATTCAGATATGTTGAGAACAAGATATTTAGATAATTATATCTTAAGATCTCTCAAGTAGTCTAGTATCCAAGACTTTCATGAATTCAGCCCATGGTGTGTGGTACAAGAGTTTAGTTTGACTTTGATAGCAAGATACAACATTACACAACTAGATAACTACTACTTCAACAGCTGCAGGGTCTAATGGAGTGCAAAGCACAACCATACTAATTGGTCTGTGTATGAAAAAGGATACTTGGGCAGTCGAGTCTGCTTTCTCATCCATTTGACACCCCTCTAGGCCCTCTCCAAGGCTTAGACACAGTGGGAATTAACAACTGGCCATTCTAGAGTATAGGAGTCACTCAGTGGCAGCAGTATCAGTAAGAGCAGATAAGGGACTCTGCAAGTACTAGTAGTGGCAGTTTCAAGCCTGTGAAAGCTCTCACTAGGGAGCTCCACTACTACTATCCCTACTGTTGCCCATCCAAGGCTGTTTAGAGTTCCAGCTATCAAGCTTAAGCCCTAGTACTATCAAGAGAGTTGGCCATGTCACAGAGGCACTAGTAGTGGCATGTGAGGGCACAACCCCAGATTGATTGATTGTAATTGGAGCAATACCAAATGAGGAGGGAAGCTTCCTGCTAGTAGTCTTGTAGATGGTGGTGGAGGAGAAAAAAAGGTGGAGGTGATGCCCACAGGTTAATCAGGCAGGAAGGACACTTTTGGGGTACCCACTGGCACTTATCTGCTATGAACCAACACAGTGGGTGCTGCATGGCACCAATGTGGGGTCCTCTCTTGCCATCACAAGGAATTGGCTGAGTGACACAGACAAAGTGCTGATCGAAACATGATCATGCAATTTCCAACCGTCCATATTTCTTGTCTCAGTTCAGTTCAACTCTGCTCCATACATGGTCTGCCTCTCCATACATGTTTTCCTGTCCCTTTGACTTCACTGTGACATAGTACAAGGGTTCATTGCCCTACTACAATGCTTAGTAACTCCAGTCTATGAGTCCTCACTCATCCCCACTTGCTCAGTTCAGTTCTCTGCTCCGAGACACATCATGGTCATTAAAACATTTCTAAATTGCTGAACTCATCAACAAAATCACATTACAAAATATATTCACACCATGTTCTTGTCAACAGGAGAGGGAGAGGGAGAGGGAGGGAGCACAGATGGGGCTCAGACTGTCATGTCATCGTTGTCACGGTCATCCCCGAGACAGCATGTACACAGGGGGAGGGAATGCAGATGGGACAAGGACTTTCATCATCCTGTCATCCCTGAGACGGTGTGAGGGAGAGGGAGGCAAAACGGACCAGGCCGTTGCGGCAGTTCATCGTGTGTTGTCGATGAGGATAGGGAGAGGGGCAGGGGCAGGGCGGCATGCATGGCAGGCCATGCGTCAAGACTAGGTCCATCACGTCGGAGGTAGCGCGGATGCCAGACCGTTGCGGTCCGAGTCGTCGTCATCTCGTCGTGTGTTGTCGACGACGATAGGGAGAGGGAGAGGGGATGTCGTGGCGTGGTGCTGCCAGCACGCGACATCATCATGTCGTCGCGTCGTGCGTCATCATGCGGCGCCTGATCCGATGGTTGTGGTTCCATAGATGGAGCAACAAACGGATCCCTGGAGGAATCCATTAACGTGCTAGCTAGCAATGCTTCCGCGGTGTCCAGCTCGCCGAGGCCATGCACACCCTCGTAAGGCGCACCATCTGGTCCGTGAACACTCATGTCCAGCTCCCCAACGGCGTCTTCAACTTGGTCGGCATTCTCATGCACGTCGACGTCGTCGACGGTCATACCTCCATCCAAGCCTTTGAACGATGCATCCAACATGACCGCTCCGTCGTCGACGGTGAGCATAGGTTCGGTCAGCTGGAGGGACAGAGCGGCGGAGGGCCTGGGTGGTGAGTGCTTCATTTGTGGTTCAGGAACACCTTCCTTGCTTGCGAAATTGCCTTCCGTCGCGTCCTGAGTAGCATACGGTACAACCGACACGCCGTGTTCGTCCCGGTCTATGTCGTCGTTGCCCTCCGAGTCCACAACCTCAGATTCGTCACTGGCAGGGAGGGGGGCCAGAGGCTCATCGGCTTCTTCGTCGTCATCGCTGAATTGCTTGTAGAGGTTCATGAGTATGAGTCGCCCTAGTAGTAACTGCGCGCCAGATCTCAGGCCTCGGGAACACACCTGTTTTTTGTCTGTCTTCACCCACTTGTACATTTTCATGGACGAACGCGAGGGCGCGCTTTCTGCCAGTGGAATGACCCATACTTTCTCCCAGCACATGACGGGCTGTATGAGCTGACGCCTTGCAGCCTCCGTCGTGGCAAGGCGAACCCCAATTCTTTGCCTGGTGGTCATCGTCCAGTCAGTAATTCGGTAATTGACTCGAAAATTTAAAGGGATGAATGGACACTTGACACTCCGATGCATTGAATCGAGTGACACAACGAGCTACACCAACATCTACAACGATACAACACCCTCGTTCAGCCCATCTTCCTTACTGTACCTCTCTAGTTACTTGCCTGTACTTCAAGTGATTAATTATAATGTGCACACCCATGCACAAGTTGAATATAAGTCGACAAGTATCAAGTAAGTATGATGAAGTGGAACCTCAATCCACGTCGTAGCTCTATATTTCAAGTCGGCCGTTCAGCCCAACGCAAGACATCTTCAATACTAGTCACCGCTGGCGATGTAGACTGATGGAACTTGAGTAAACGTATCGTGGAATATACGCCTGGGACGCGACCAACCAGTCCTTGCTGGCTGCTCGCACCAGAAGCAGCAGGATCGGACGTAGTGTCGAGAACTGTCGAACGTAGTTCCATAAGGCGTGCGTCGAGTTCGTCGCATTTTCTGATAAAAGATAGGCCTAATCAGGATTCAGAATGGAGGACAAACAAACGGTGACAGAAGACGTATCGAACGTATGGATAGAGTAACGTGACCAGAAGAGAGTGGAGGACGGATAACAATGCCGGGACGGCGGTCTAAGTAGTGTGACAATGAGCGCGCGCGGGATGCGGAATTGAACGACCAACTCGCCTGTACTTGGATCGGGCGGATACAGCTGGTGTCCGCCTAGCTCAGCCATCGAGGGAATAGTCTCCTTGACCTTGAAAGACGGGTGTTGAGCATTGCTGGCCCATCTGGAAGCGCAGGCCGTACAAACCACGTATCACCAAAGACATCGTAATGTCCCTCTTCAAGAATCCAGTCCACTCTGGGCTTTTCCAGTTGCGTCAGGGACCATGGGGGGATGTCAGTCTGGTCAGACAATGTCTCGTGCTGGTTCACGGTGCTGATATCGACATCTTGGTCTTTGACGCGTTCTCTGAGCAGCTGGAGCAGTCTCAGGTTGTGCGCAGTGTAATTAGAATAATGAGAGGGGGGAGAGGGAAAGGGATTCCTCAGTTCCGTCTCTTCCTCCTCCATCATGGTCCCAGGTCGACCTGTTTTTATTTATTTATTTCATTTATTTTATGATCCAAATGAGCATTTTTTGCAACTTCTCTCAAGTGCGTCATCATCATGGTACGCCGGATTGCGTCGCAGGTGCACAAGCAAGTCTCTCGGCTCATGCAAGCCAACTACATTCGTGACGAGCCCGTATGGTATCAAGCAGTCCTACAGTATCCCCCCCTTCCCCTTCCACCCCGCGCCCCGCCCTTCCAATCCCTCGAGGCAGAAAAATCATCTCGCAAGCCATCCGTCTCGAGTCTTCGCCCCCCAAAAACCCAGCCCTTGACCATCAAATACCTCAAGGATAGAATTCGCCTCCAATTCTTCAGAGACCATCCGTTTGAAGCGTTCAGACCCGTCTCTATCGTAGAAGGCGAACTGGTCGAGCCAGAGCACCCGGTGAGAGAAACGGACTGGACGAGGTTGAGCCAGCGAACCAAGAATCCAACAGCAGAAGAGTGAGCAACATATTTCGGCACCCCATCCTCGTTGCGCGTTCCTCTGATTCTTGTCTCAAGTGCAGTTCTGTTCGCTGCCAATCTTCACAAATACCACAAGGCGTCGCTGACGGTCGCTTATACACGTGCAGTCGCAGAGTTTCGGACTCTCCGTGCAGAGTATGACATTGCGAACACGTTCGCTCGCATGGAAGCCGAGTCGTATGGCACCGTGTTCCCGTCGGAAGTCGACCGGACGTTCGAGAAGGAGGACATGGTTTACAAGTCTGCCGAGCGCAAGAAGGCCCTCGATGAGAGTGCTCTCCGCGCTCGCAAGCGTTGGCGTGCGATCCTTAACCTCGACAGTGGTATGGGCAATACTTGGAGCCGTGGACAGGAGTATGTCAGACGTCAAAATGATGGCGTCCGACCATCGCATCTCGTGGACCAACAGACACAACCACCTTCGAACTCATCAGAGGAGTTGTTCGGCAGTCGATAGCTTAGAGTGTTGATTCGGATTTAATTCATTTTGGCATACACAACCAAAATAACAAAGTCCAAACTATGCCTTGACGCGTGATTGTGCAGCCAAGGCCGCGTTCATTCCCATCCAGGTCTTCTCCGGGAGACCTAGTAGCCTTTGCATGTCCGAACTCCAATCGTTCATCACATCCTCTGCACTCCGCTTCGGCGTGAAATTCACGATGCCTGCTGGTCAGTCTGTCCGTGCCCATATGTTTTGGAAACAACCAGCTGCGCGAGCGTCTCCTCTGTTTGCTGTGGCGTAAGGTCAAGAAGGGTTGTTAGACGGGATATTCTAATTCGAGTATAATATTGAGAAACAACTCGGATGTTCTGAAAACCGTAGTCAGTCCCAGGGCGTCTTATCCAAGGGAAAACACTCACGTGTTCGATTACACGAGTATGGAGGTCCTCCCACTGCGCAGCATTTGAGAATACGGGTGTTGTTCGCAGGAACGGACCATAAATGGATTCGATCCCTGGCCATCTCATCAACTCTTGAGTCACAACGGATTTGACGAGGTTGCTGGAAGCAAGTTTAGCGGTCTTCAAATATCATCACGAAAAGTCGTACATGTGCAACTCGAGTTTCTCCAAGGCGGGGTTCACGAACCAGTGGTGCAACATGTCCGACTGTTCGTTGTTGTGGGGAGCAAGGACAACATAATAGACGATATGTTCGAGTGCCTAGGGTCGGAGGATCAGATCGATTCAAAAAGCATATTGCACGACCAAGGTACTCACTGCACGGCTCTTACTCTCATCCTCTTTTATCGTCGGCGTGTCCCACACCTTCTCGTAGTGCTTCGCGACTTCCAAGTACGCAGTTTGATGTAGTGCTTGTTGAATCATCAAATCATAGAACTTGAGTTTCAGGTCCTGAGGGCGGTATCGATCAGCGGTCGAAGTACACGAGGAGTCCCTAGACAAACCTCGTTCTCCTTTGCTTTCAGGAATGTTTCGTTGACCTTGCGACCACCGACCCTCGCCTTAACCCACTCAGGTTCCCCTCCTCCGATCGCCTTCTTGTCCTCTTTCTTCTCCTTTGCCGCAACCTCGGCGTCCTTCAGACGTGCAAGTGCAATCAATAACCGCATTTGTTCCAGAATGAACTCAGTCTTTTCCCTCCGTTCCATCGACGAATATGTTTCCACCTGGAGATCAGAGAGCAGATCGGACGCCGTTTGCAACGATTCCTTAATAGCGGGTGCCTGTGCGGACGCCAGTTTCGAGAGACTTTCGTGGTAATGCGAGAGCAAGAGGGTGACGCGCGCACGGGGAGTCTCGAGGAATATCTAATCGAAACCGCTTCAGCCGGCGACTGGAAGAAGAAATAACCATAAACAATCCCCCGACATACCTTGCCCTCAGTGACCGATCGCAACGTTTCCACCAGTTCCAGCCACTTGACATCACCTTCCCGTTGTCTGATTTCTGCCAGCCACGCAATCGCTTGTTCCACTATAGCTTGTACGACGCCCTTGAGCTGCCCGTGCTTCTTGCTCAACGTGCTGATGGTAGAGTTGAGCTGGACATAATCCCGCGCATTATAGCATTGGTCTAGTGCAGCTTTCGCGAGGCGCGTGGTCGATGGTAGATCAGAAGCCTATGTCGTCGGTCAGACAACGACGAACACCAGAATATAAAATATATATCGGACGCACGTTTCTCGTCTGCTTCTCCAAAGCCAGAAGCTTATCCAGGGCCTCCGAAAGTCTACCAGACTGGCAAACGACAGCACACATATGAGGTGACGGTCACGAGGTTCTGAAGGCAAAGTACACACCTCGGAGAGCGACTGGGTTTCTGGAAGCAATGCATCCACCTCTGGGGTGAAGTCTCTTTCTTGTTTCTTTACTTCGGCCATTGCTAGACGATAGTGTGAGCGCGAATACGGGTGGTCGACATTCGGCGTGAAATGACGCGTCGCAAAGATGTTTGGCGTTGTTTGCACTACACTCTTAGTCTTTCCTTTGTTGGAAAGCTCCTGTCGGTCGTTTTGCTCCACCTTGGCGGTGTGGGTCAATTCGATAGTCTCAGTCGAGCCTCTTCCTTTCCAATCTGCGTTATAATAGTATTCATGATGATAATAACCCTACAACAAGCGCCAGCACCCGTGTACTATATGAGTAAAAGCGTCCGCCGCAAAGGAGAATTCATAGACCAACAGGAGGAGTGATGTCATAAAGTTCCGTCGTCGTCGTCGATGGAGCGGAGGAGTTCCAAGGAAGTCCTTGGAGCTCGCGTTTTTCGTTTGATGGCTCATCACCATTCTTTTTGGGGGCATGGAGCATAGAAAGTGACTTGTCGAGCATATGCATAGTGAACGAGAGAGGGAAAACGCGACATGCGAGGGCGATCAGCCCCGTGAGGAAAGTGGGGAGCACATAAGACATTGGGTTCACATCGCCATAGCCTATGAAAAGATGGGCAGTTTTGTCGAAGGAGGTCTCCGTATCGGGAAGCGTGGCATCGACCTCGGCATCAGCCATCATGGGTTCGACGCCGACGGACTGGTGCATCACTTGCGGTGTTGCATCAATCGCAGCCTCGACGCACGTCGGCGTTGCATCCACAAAGGCGTCAAGTAGATCGGGCTTGATCTGTACCATCCGATCGACGAGAGACGGCGCCGACTGGATTCCCTGCTCCGAGGTCTTGGGTCTAACCTGAGCGAACTTGTTGACATACGTCTTTTGGATGGTAGCGTCAACGCTCTGCTCCTTTGTGGATTTTATAACCTCCTGTCCAAAAGCCTTGGCCCTTTCCGTGACGCGCACGCCTTGAAGGTGGGGCAACCAATCTGTTACTCTCTGCCATCCCTGCGCATTGGTCTCCACATAACCTGGACGGTTCTTCTCATGGAAAAACTTGAGCGTCTCTAGGTGTGGTGCAAGGTGACTGAGAAGAATGGTAGTGTGAAGGGGGTCGTTGACGGCGGAGTGGCCCACATGGAAGCGGAGAAGCGACCTCGAGGAAACCTCAAGGGCAGACAGCGTTTCCGCGTTTCCGGGCTGTGCGTCTAACACGAGGGCAAGGTTCTGCAGACGGTGACAGTTCTGCGTAAGAGTGGCAACACCGTCCAAGGTGAGGTTTGGTCCCGAAGAACCCGAAAACCGGGCCATGGGACACAAGCGTAGGGTCTCGATGTTGGGACATGCTTTGGAGATGTAACGCAAGTCTTCGTTGAAGAAGAGTGTCGACTCTGGGAGGTCTACTTCGAGGCGGATGAGGTAAGGGAGGGAGGAAAGGTATTGGAGTGGAAGGTGACGAGATGGTTGGTCCGCGGCAGCGCGAGACGTCGCACGAACGAGTTCTGTAAAGCGAGATGCGCCTGTGGCACTGATCCGCAAAGAGAGGAGCGATCCGCTAAACCGCTCGCATATCAGGACTGAGAGGTCTTGCCAGTCAGCCATGTCGGGAGGGTCTTCAATGATGAGCTCGAGACTAGTGAGCTCGCTCGTGATGTGCTTCAGGAACACGGCGATGTTTGCCACTTCGCCGGTCAGCTGGAGGCTCCGAAGATCCGCGAACACGCCACTCGAGTGTAGGTCACCAGTAAGGCGAAGCGACGACTTCTTAATTTCCGTGAAGTCTATCTCGTCACCAGAGAAGACCCCGCTATCAGATGATGCATCACTTGGAGTTGCAGCGCCAGAGGAGACAATATCATCGAAGAAACCTTCCACAGCGATGATGGATCTTCCAGTGAGGTCCAGTTCGAAGGTGTGAAGACAAGGCAAAGAAGCGGCCCACTGTCCGACTTGGGACGACAAAGCACCAGGTGCAACCAAAGCTATCTTCTCGAGTGTGTTTTGCGAGCGTACGAGATCCGTGAACGTTTCAGGAAGGCTGGTGGGAGACGTGAACGAAAAACCAGTCAGCTGGGTGTGGCTGCAAACGTTGACAAGATAGGCGCTAAGCTGTGGAATCCTAGAGCCAATCTCCAAAATCAAGCTCTGCAACTCGGGATTCAAGAAGAGTGTGGAGCGCTCCAGGCCAGCCGTGGTGTCTACCCTCCATATGAGAGTCTGTAAATGTGGCAAGATATAGGGTACAGGGCGGCTCTCTGCGATGATGGCGAAGACGGAAGGTGAGACGCTCGGAGATGACTCGAGATATGCAACGCGGCGGACGCGTTCACCATATTCGAGGACTCTGTCCCAGTCCTCTGCGTTTGGCACCTTTGCCTATCGTGATGGAGTCAGTCGGGAGAGCGCAGAATACACGTGGCCAAGACCAACCAAACCAAGCCCTGGGCGGCGGGCTCTCTTCATGAGGTTGCTAGGAAATAACGAGATAAGGGGGAGAAGAGAGTCGAGCTCTCTCCAGAGCACATCCAGCGCGGGTTCGCATATTGCCTTGCAAGTGCGTGCCAATCGAGACATGGAGCGGCGTCCATTGGGTGACTCGATTATAGTGTCAAGGACTTTCTTTGCGGTGTCGGGGTCGCGGAATATACTGAGCATGGTCTGGTCGTAGATGGAGTAGTGGGAGATGAGAAGGGATAGCTCTTCGGGGTGGTATTGTCGAAGAAACGGAGTACAAGGGAGTAGAAGCAAGGGTCAGAATGTTAAATAGGTGAGATGCACCCTTCACTGCGTTCACGCCATGCGCTCCAACAGGCCGTTCTCGTCACTAACTTGTGGATGCGGGCAGGACAGCTTGACCAATCACGTGGGGAAATGAAGTAACTGAGGAGGCGAGCCACGCTTCTCACTTGAGACACGGGGGTTCGTCCACACGCGCAAGGGGTGTGGCCCGACAGTGTGCAATCAAAGCAGCGTTTAGGCGCATGCGCAACGACTATCGGACTGTTTAGCGGTGCATATCTTACGCATATACGCACCCAAGCCTCCTTGGGCACTGAACAGCCTCATATTTGACGAGCCGTGGCCACCGATGACGATCATTCACTGGTGAGGTCAAGGGGCACGTGGAAGACACGCATCGCCTGTTGGGATTCCTGGCAAGCAAATTGGCGTGAAAGCAGTGATATGAAAGCACTGCAAAGGGAAAGCACAATAACCTAGAATAATCACATACAATGCGCGCAAAGTCACAGTTCCCCAACTTCCCAGGGCACGGGTTCGCTCTCCCAATCATCCTCGATCCCTACGTCCCCGAGTGCGCATTCATCCATCTCGCCAGCATCCCATATGTCTCCCCCTCTAGCCGGGTCGTGGTGTCCGATACGGACTCCATATAGTAATCCGTGGACGACACGTTCCTCGGTATCCTGGCTTCGGGAAGGTGAAATTGCCAGCACGCGGCGGAACTTGTCAGGCAGGTTCACACTGAACGTGCCGGCCGCGTGACGATTTGCGTCAATCTGGTCCTCGAGTGCTGGATCGTGGTTACGGGTCCCAAGATGCAGTAATGGATCCCAATCGAGGTCGTCGGCATGTCGGTTCGAATGCTTGCTTCGATCCAAACTGACGGTTGCCACCTTGAGTGTGATATCATTCGTGGTGTCTAGTTCGTCATCGCTCTCCGCACTTTCGACTCTCAACTTTTTCCGACTTGCAGTAGCCTTTGTCTTTCCTTTGCCGGTATCGCGATTAATCGATGCTTGGGGAGGCGGAGATGGTGGAACCAATGGGCATGACGGAGTTTGCTCAGGTTGGGAATCAACGGCATCTAGGGTACGCTTTGACGAGGTCCTTTGTTGCGAATCCTCGGAAAGTACCGTTTTGAAAGCAGGCTTGTGCGACGGTGCGGATGGATGATCTTTTGCGGGGAAAACTCTTGGACGGATTTTGGGCTGGGGGCGGTCGACCAGATGACGCGAGGGGGAGGGAATTCGCTTTGAGTCGAGCTTAGCAGAAGAGTCGAGAGAATGTGGAGAGCGCGAGACTGGAGAATCGGGCTTTGTGACAGAGACGCCAACAGGTTTCTTGGGTATGTGGAGGGATGGAAGAGCATCGTCGAACAATAGCTTGAATGACTTTCCACCTGCGGGTGCCTTTACAGGGGAGTCGGCGACGAAGGAAGTGAGGTCACAGAGCGGTAGTTGTTTGTCGGCTTCGTGCTCGCTGGATGAGTCGTCTTGGTCCGAACTGAGGGTTGATGGAAGAGCGTGCGAGCGGACGCGCTGACGCTTTGGCTTGTTGGGAGAGGGTGATACAGGATCACCACGTAAACGCTTTCGGGCACGAGAGACTGCAGTTGTGGCCACGGGGAGAACATGGGAAGAAGACGCGACAGCGTTTGGTTGCGATTGCAGGATCGACGGGAAAGGGTCTGGGGAAGGAGTCATCGTGCGCGGGGCCGCTTTCTTGGCCGGGGTTGCGAACGGGTTTGGATGGGGCGAGGTTGGTGGAAGGACATTGCGTTTGGCGGTCTTTTTGACGGGAGAGAAAGGGTTGAAGC
>JBBPPA010000289.1:0-26353 GCA_038091735.1 Leccinum pellstonianum | reverse complement strand
GCTATAGGGGCATGACCACGATAGAAGAAATTGTTGATAAGATAGTAGAGATGGCCAAGCGACGGCCCCATTGCATCCTTGCTTGCACAGAGAAGAATGTGATCAACGCCATCGGGTAGGTTTTGAAGCACAGCATGGGCTTGCTCGTAAGATGAAAGACGACTGGTTTCTCCCCCATCAGCGTGGTAGAATCCCATCGTGTCCCATAGCCGGAATCTCGTTCCGTCGATGGATACCTCGTACCACTGGGGTCGCTTGGTACAGGGTTCTGCATCCATGGATATTGGTGCAATTGATTTCCTGGAAAGAAGATTGATAATTGAGCTCTTCCCGCACCCAGTGGGACCAAATAGTACGACGTTGATAAAAGATGCAGGACTTGGTAAGGGTCAGGCACTGGTGATAACACAATTACGACAGTAACACACTTTGGCTGCCGCAACAGTTGTCCTAATTTGTCGTTCACGAATGACAGGACTTCTTGGGCAGGTGGCCGATTGCTCGGTGTCTGTGACCAACACCGCACTATGAAGTCCCAGATATCATCCGGAATCTTAGCAGGCCATGTTGGTCGTATGGGATTCTGAAACTTCCTCAAATTACTCTCGGCTTCACCCTTGCTACTCCACGTAGTTTGACCAGAAAGGATCTATGCGTCCGGTTTAGGAGCTGAAGGACGGGCACGAATGGAGGAGGACGCACGAAGAACAAGATACTGCCAAAAGAATAAATATCACTAGAGAGGGTGGGATCAACTTTCGGATCCGGGTACAGGTCAGGGCACAATAGCTCGGGTGCTGCATATATTGCTAAACCGGGAAGAACCGAGTCAGTCCAGAGGTAAGAAGAGTCCTGCACTGGCGTGACAGTTTGAGAAAACCCGAGGTCGGTGAGACGAGCATTATTTTCTCCGTCGATCATTATATTCCCCTACAGAGATGATAAATCAGACGAGGCAATGTCATCGGTAGGTGATACAACTTACGGGATGGAGATCCCCGTGGATAATGTCTTTAGAGTGTACTACGGGAGGATGTTAAAGCCGCACCAAGGAAGAGCTTCATAACCTACGATACTCAAGTCCAGCAACTGATCCCTTGATCTGCAATATATACCGATCTTTCATTGCATAACTTGGACAAAAGTGATTTGCACTCACGAGGTCGATGCGTCTGGGGAGCGGAAGCGTGGCCCAACGATATGTTATATAGTCACGCAGGGTTCCATTTGGCATCCACGTAGAAACCAAGCAACAATGATCAGATCCGAAGTCCGCACCATCTGCCATCCCTAGGAGTTGCACAATGTTAGGGTGGGAGTCCAGTCTCCTCCATATTCCAAGCTCGCGTTTTGTTTTCTACAGTCACGCCCAAGTCAGAAAAACGTACGGCAGAACATCGTCACCAACTTACTCGCAGGAGGACATTCCTTTTGGCCTGGTCCACATGACGGAAGATAGCTTCCAGCTCAATAGCCTTAACTGCGACCTAAATAGAGTGAGTACAGATAATCAATGTGGCGTAAGTTGAAGATGAATATGCTGACATCCCCGCCCTGTGCACGTGAGCAACGATACACGGTGCTGAAAGAGCCGTGTCCAACGATACGTTTCGTATCCAACAGCAGCGTGTCGGTGAGGTCCGGCAGTGGATGGCTGGAATCACTTGATAAAAGTGAACCCGCCGAGCTACTGTATATAAATGAGGACAGGAACAAAGTGGCCAAACAAGATGGCGACACTCTACCTTGACATGTTTGTGTCGGATCGGAGGTTACCCATCGAGAACCGAAAAATTGAGGTGGAGCCTGATGCGAGTTCGGGTTTCTTTGCCTTGGACGCAGGTTATTACAGAGGCAAGGCAGCGCCGGAAGTCTTGGTAATACTTATATCAAGATTCATGTGCTTTTCATGTACACCGCCAGTGAGGGCTAGCCTAATAAAGGGGCCTGACGCAATGCTTCTATATGGAAGTCCATTGGGAACAGACCAATGCCAAGCGCCAGAGAATAGATGTCAGTATTGCCATTCAAAGACAGGGTCAGCTTCATATCATATTAGACGCCAATATTGTGAACAAAGACCCTGGTTGCGGGTGGCGAGATATCAACGAGTAGCATTGGAATTGTTACTCGTGACTCAACCATTATTTACAGACATCCTTAGCTTCGCGATAAGTATCCCAGTAGCAAAAAATTAGCGGCCCGCAATTTGACAATGACATACTAGTATGCATTCATAGGCCTTGACCCCGTCAAGTCCCCGCTCCCACCTACATAATCAAGGTGGAAAAAGAACTCAATTCAGTGGACTCACCGATAACTGTCAGCCAGATTGCAGTTGACAAAGGAAGATGACAAGATTTCTGTGGTCAAGCGCCCAGTTCTGCGGAAATTCAATTCACATCCTTTGGTTCTTGTGATATCAGCCCAGATAAATCTGAATGCGGAACTGATCGTACGATCTCACCAGCGGAAATAACAAAAAAGGGTTTATGCGTTTCCGCACACCTACCATGATGTATCTTTGAGATGCATGGATTACGGGATGCTGTGAGCGAAACACGTTTGCAACACCCGGTGTGGATGATCTCAAAAGATCGCCATCAGGCAGTGGAGCATACTGACCTTCACTGTGAGTGGTTTCATAGCGCCGTCCAAAACGTCACCCACATCGTGTGCGCCTGCCGGATGCAATGAGTCTAGGATACCTTGTGCTCGGATTGGGGCGCAGGGTTGAGGCCCATCAGGGACGTCATTCCCTCATTCCCTTTGGAACAAGTCGAAACAATTTTGATATCCATTCCCAGCACATGTTTCATTGGGAGGCGCCATGAAACTCCTCATGCATGGAGGGTGTTTGGGAAGAACAAGGAGAAGGTCTTGGTGGGAAATTACTAACATAAGCCCTGAGTCGCTAATACTATGATGTAGCGCTGAGGAACAGCCTTCAAGCTTCAGGTTTGCACTGGGGTATCGCGTTAGCTGTCTGTGGGCTATGGCCACTGGCATGGCAATACTCGAACTTTGGCTTGACCTGTACACCGCGTCTACGCAAGTATTGCGTGACTTTGCGTCTCAAGCGCACAGGCGGCTCCCCACATCCATTACTACATCAAAGGCCGGTCCTAGTATGCTCTATAGTGCGGGATGGAATGTCTAGCATACTACAGGATAGAAGTTAAGTCAAAGTTAAGTCACCCATAAGTCCAATTCAAAGTCCGATAGGCCCTACCCTACAGGTATAGACGGACTGCCGACTGCTGCCCGAATTCCAGACCACAACTCTCCGTCCCAGCCACCACCCACTTGCCGTCTCGTGACACGACGAGCTCGGTCACGGAGCTTCCAGTATCCATTGGCATTCCTACCTCCATGCCATCTTCCACTCGCCATCGTCGGATCATCCCTGCTCTGCTACTACTTACGACCTCCTTCCCGCCAGCGAGAAAAACGATCGAAAACACCCTATCCGGATGTTCGATTTTGATCAGGTTTGTATCCCTCTGGTCAACCGTGACTATGCGGGGGGAGGGTCCACCCGTGTCGTCGCCCGTTTCTAGGTTTATTCCGCTTGCAATGGCCTCTTTTCCATCACCTTTGATAGACATTGTGACTAGAGGAACGTCGAACCCTTCAAGTTCTGTTCTCGTTCAATGTCATTCGAATGTCTTGTCGAAACTCACCGTCTCTTGGCAAGTATACTGGGCTGCCCGCGATCAGCGCTAAGCGGTGGAAAGAAGAATGTATCTTGTGTCAACAGCCATCAGGCCTCAGGCTGTGCACTTGGCGCTTGCCTTCGCCCATGTGCATCCTCTCGAAGGTCCCCCACGTTACTAGATTGCTACACACCCGCCCCGTCCGAAGTACTATCAGACTTTTTTCATTCCTCTCTCACAACTTCTCACCGCTTCCTATCACTCTCGATCTCGGTAAACGCCTTCGGGTTTGCCTCGCGCACTACAAAGTCCTATGTGCATCGCACGGCAACCGCCGTTGACACGAAATTCGCGTCCACGACACGCTCGACGTACCTTGAGTAAATCCCCCGCCCACGAGCAAAATCTTGTCGCAGCACAGCTTGCCAAGATCGGGATCCAGCAGGGTCTTCTTGAACACCGTCTCGTACATGTCCTGCACGAACACCCCAATTAACTCTAGCTAACCAGTTCTCGAGCAACTGCGACGGTGCCTCCACGAAATCGTGCGCGACCACCGTCCCGTGGAACGAGCATAACTCGTCCGAACTCAGCAGTTCGTGGAACACGTGTCCCATATTGTGGAACGTGACATCATCGTGTCGCATCAGCGCTGGCGTCGGCTTCGCCAAGTTTGCACCATGGCCGTCACCGGGTAGTGTCTCTTCCGGTTGGCCAGCTCGTAGCCTGGAAATAAACCGACAAGGCGGCGTGTGATGTTCGATCGTGAGCGTACGTTCACAAACGGTCTGTGTCACGACGCTTGCCACGAGGTAACAGTGGCCAACGAAACCCGATTCGTCCTTGCTAGCATCCTTCTCTCAAAAAACTACAAACCGTTGGACCGTTGCATGGACATCACTCGCCCTGTCATAGTTGGTTCACAAAGCGTATTGCAGATAACTCACCGGGGTGCCAGCCATCCCTTGACTTCGACGAATTGGACTCCAAGTACTAGGTTCTGGTATATATCGAGATTTGCCGAGACAGCGACAGATACTAGGGTCGACGCTTTTGAATCGATCCGTGAACGAGGTTTCCAATTGTGCTTGTTCTCCATCTGGCGGTAGACAAATACATTGTCTTCACTGAGACCGCTCTGTTACAAGGTGTATTAGCCACTATCATTATGCTTCATCCCTACCAGTGAGACGGATGGCAGATGATAACCCGGGCAGTAAGCGTAGACCTTCGGACGCGAAGGTGAATCATATATATGTCACGCCGTGGCACACGTAACCTATATTCAGGAAATGGGTGACTTCCCGTAGTTTTTTTCGGAGGAGGAATACCGTGGATGACTTCAGGTCGGGTATTCAGAATCAAAATGGGAGGGTGTCGACCTACCATTCCGAAGACTCGTCAGGAAAGTATTTGAAGTCTTCCCTTTGGTGCCAACAGGGTCCCATCCTATGGCTTCTGGATCAATTTTGTAGCGAATCCCCCATGCACATGCATGGATCCCGTGCGCAGCGGCTCTCCATAATACTAGCTTTCTCAGGTTTTCCTCGCTGGATCTGTAGCGAATAGAGCGAGCATCCTGGAGAGCAGCCCGAGTCAACGCCACAAGGCGACACAAGCTCAAGCACATAGTCATTGACCAAGCACTCGTAGTCTGGCATGGTAAATAAAGACATTCCATAGCATAAACGACCTAGAATCATTCCTCTTCTGTCGCTGATGAGCGGCAACACAACCATGTGGGAAATGTGAAGGAAAGGGTAGCCTTTCCAGGTTCTTCCTGATGCTTTCTATCAGCTTCGCAATGCATGCTC
Source organism: Leccinum pellstonianum (assembly GCA_038091735.1). Taxonomy (NCBI): domain Eukaryota; kingdom Fungi; phylum Basidiomycota; class Agaricomycetes; order Boletales; family Boletaceae; genus Leccinum; species Leccinum pellstonianum. The sequence goes on along the minus strand of JBBPPA010000289.1, from coordinate 20,883 downwards.
AAAGAAAGTACGCGCACCCTCAAACCGATCCTCCAAGTTGAGGGTTGATCTGGATCTATTGCGTGTTGTGCCTGGTAGAACATAAGCTGCTGCGATGTGATCAACGCTGACGGAAGACCTACTTCACTCGCTGGCTTCACATCCAAAGGACGTACGGTGCTAGTAGCACCGCTGTGGTCACCTACGTTGCTCGATGGCCCTTGATTCGGACGACCTCCGCCCGCACGAGGTTTGGCTTTCGACTTCTTCTCTTTCTTCTTCTGCAAGGAGAGATAAACGATGGCCCTGTGGGTCCAATAGACAACTTCAAACACCTACCGGTTTCCCAAGCCTTGTGACCGTTCGCTAAGATGATACTTTAGACGGACTAGGTTGACTTCAAGGAGCACTCACTGCTTTGCGGCGACCTTCAGCCATAGTCGAGTATGCTGTGTTCGAGGCATTTGCGTTCTCTGCTAACCGAGAATGAATGCTGGCAAGGCGACGAGGCGACGAGGCTGTGGGTTCTCTGGTGCTCTTCTTCCACCTGAAAATCCGAAGGAATCGAGACGGCACACTATCGTTGAGCCTCTCTGAACGTATTTCTGGGGTGGAAGTCATGAGGTGGACTGGAGGCTGTGATGTTGAGTAGGGTGAGACAGGCGGTGGCACCTGGTCCTCGTGATAAACAGACGACGCAAGTGAGGGAGCCTGCCGTAGCGTCAACACTGCGGCGAAGTCAGAATGAATTGATTATAGACCTCGTCGTAGTTGAACTGATCGTCAGCCGTGGGCGTCGTGGGTGGAAGCTCGACCTGCACCGTATGATGACATGTTTCGAACAGGAAGGGAATGAACCCATACCTCTAGTAAGTCAACATTGCTGTCTGAATTGGATTCGACAAGTTCTTTCTGATGTACGTTGGACGTCAGGACAATGGGCTTTGATAACCTGTTTCACGGCGCGTATACTCACATGCTTGAGGTATGATGGTGGCAGGACACCATGCAGATTGCGGAGTGTGGTCGTCTTGTCACCTGCAGTCACCATATCGTAGTTTTCCGAGATGGCCATGAATGAGACAGTATGAGGGTAGTCGATGACAGGTCCGATTTGTTGATGTGTTGTAGTATCCCAGAATGAGACCGACGAGCCGGCAGAGACTGCTATGCATGCGCCGTCGCATGCTAGTGTGATGCGGTATGGATTGTATTGACTGTGAATAGACCATTGCGAGAGCGTCGTCCTTGAGGACACGTCGAGACAGTGGATGCCTTCGAAAGATGTGGCAAAGAGGTGCTTTCCATCGCCCGTCCAGGCGAGGGATCCATTAAGTGACGAGTGTACTTGAATTGGAAAGTCTTTGAGGAGGGTGCCATCAAGACTGTCGTAAATCCGAACGGACTTGTGATTCCACGTGGCAGTTGCAATGAATTTCCCGTCTGGAGAGAATTTGGCCACGACAACCCAGTCGTCGTGTTCCAAAGGCCCGAGCAGTCGTTCCCCCGTGGGAAACGACCAGACACTGACCATCCTGTCCAACGATCCAGTCGCGATTCTCGTCCCGTCGGATGAGATGTCCACCGCAGTCACCCCGCTGTCGTGTGCGTTGAACTCGTTCGCCTTCTCGAAGGTCGTTGAATTCCACACAATCACTCGACCACTCCCCGTCCCAGCCACCACCCACTTGCCGTCTCGTGACACAACGAGATTGTCCACGGAGCTTCCAGCATCCATTGGTATTCCTACCTCCATGCCATCTTCCGCTTGCCATCGTCGGATCATCCCTGCTCTGCCACCGCTTACGACCTCCTTCCCGCCAGCGAGAAACACGATTGAATACACATCATCCGGATGTTCGATTTTGATCAGGTTTGTATCCCTCTGGTCAACCGTGACTATGCGGAGGGAGGGTCCACCCGTGTCGTCGCCCGTTTCTGGGTATATTCCGCTTGCAATGGCCTCTGTTTCATCACCTTTGATAGACATTGTGACTAGAGCAACGTCGAACCCTTCAAATTCTGTTCTCGTTCAATGTCATTCGAATGTCTTGTCGAAACTCACCGTCTCTTGGCAAGTATAACTGGGCTGCCCGCGATCAGCGCTAAGCGGTGGAAAGAAGGATGTATCCTGTGTCAACAGCCATCAGGCCTCAGGCTGTGCACTTGGCACTTGGCGCTTGCCTTCGCCCACGTACTTCCTCTCGAAGGTCCCCCACGTTACTAGATTGCCACACAACCCACCGCGTCCGAGGTACTATCAAACTTTTTTTCTTCGATTCCTCTCACACAACTTCTCACCAGCCTGCCGCTTCCTATCACTCTCGACCTCCTCTGTAAACGCCTTCGGGTTCGGCTCGCCCACTAAAAGGACCTATGTACATCGCACGGCAACCCGTCGTTAACACGAGATCCGCGTCCACCCACGACACACTCGACGTGCCTTGAGCGAATCCATATCGTCCCGGCTCCCGCCCACGAGCAAAATCTTGTCGCAGTACAGCTTGCCAAGATCGGGATTCAGCGACATCTTCTTGAACATCGTCTCGTACATGTCCTGCGCGAACACGAGCGAGTCGGTGTACCTACCCGAGAAGTGGAAAAAAATGGGGGGGAAGAATAATCCACGAGCACTCACCCATACATAGTACTCAGCATCGTATCCACCAACAACATGCACAAACCTGCCCTGCCCAGGTTTACACTCGCTCCCCTGAACGAGTCAGGTCTGCTGTCTCAGATCGTTCCAGAGCTTGGCGTACTCCGTGTTCGCGTCCAGGCTAGTATCGTGCACCTTGAGATCGAATTTAGGGAATAAAAGTTGGCGGTGATAGAATACGTTCAGACGAAAACTCGAACCAACTGACCTCTTGATAGTCTTGATATCTTTTCAAAACTTCAGGCTCCTAGCACGTAAGAAAATTTGTCCGCACTCAGTAATGCGACGCCAACTATGACTAACCAATTCTCGAGCATCTGCGACGGTGCCTCCACAAAATCGCGCGCGACTGCCTGGAAGGAAGTCGTGACGTCGTCGTGCCGTATCACAGCTGGTCGCTCCGGCGTCGGCTTCGCCAAGTTCATCACCATTGCCGTCAGCGGGTAGAGTCTCTTCCCGTTGACCAGCTCGTAGTCTGGCAAAAGACCCGGCGGCGTACGAGTATGATGTTCGATCGTGACCGTACCTTCAAAAACGGTCTGTGTCACGACGCTTACCACGAGGGAACAAGTCGAGGTAACAGTGCACCCTTTTCTCAAACTACAAGCTGTTGGACCTCTGTATGGACGTCGGTCACCCTGTCACAAAGCGTATTGTAAACAACTCATCGGGGTGCCAGATATCCCGTGCATCATCCTTGACTTCGACGAATTGGACTTTGAAGTAGGTTCTAGTATGTATCGAGATTTTCTGAGACAACGACAGACACCAGGAACTACTCCTTGACGAGCGCATCATCAAGGTTCAGGAAACGTTCAATGTAGAAGTGATCGTGATATTTAGCTGGATTACGATCAGACGAGGATGGAGGAATGCATCCAATCAGCATACCTGTAGTCCCAAATGTAAAAGCTGTCGTCGATGGGCAAACCTCACTTCATAAGAATCAGATCGAGACGCGCGCACAATGAGGCAATCTACGCTCTCTCGTCGAACTTTTGCTGTCCAAATCTTCGCTCCGCTCTTTGCCGCATTCGTAGTAATTTCGTATTACGAAAGAAATCAATACGCTGTGCTGCAAAATTGACACGAGGCGTTCGACTGGTTGCCTCTTGCTGCATAGTTTTTTTTTACAATTTATCGAAATATTGTCATCTCAACCTTGGCTCCGACACTAGGCAGCAACCTCGCAATGTCTCAACCAGTATCTGCCTTTGGTTCGTCTGGTAAATTCCAATTCACCATTGATCGTGGTCATCAATGTACGATTCTCATGATGCCATGGTATCCAACACTTAGGTGTATTCGGACAAAGTCGAGCACCAGCTTCTGCCTTTGGTCAAAGTCAAGTACCAGCTTCTGCATTCGGACCGGCTTCTGCCTTTGGTGCGTTTGGAGGAACGTTCTGTGGCAGCTGTGGCGCTGCACCTACCAGCAGTGCTGGAAACACAACTAGTCCGTTTGAGGTGCCAGTGTTCGGTTCGACATTCGGCGGTGGGACGCCCGGCGCACCTGGGTCGAATGAGCGACGTCCTGCAAGTACCTTTGGTGCCAGAAATCCTGCTTTTGTGGAACCGGCTACAGGTCCCAGTCCTGAATTGACCAGTAAGTGCCTAGAGACAAAAGTCTCGTCTCAGAAAGTTTCAGGAGCTAACTCATTCTACAGTATCCCCTACGCCAGATCCAAGTAAACAGGAGCGTATGGAGGAATTCGTAAAAAGGTTTCTCCTCGGAGAAGAGCTTGTCAATACTCGGTTCCATATCTTTTCTGCAAAGTCTTCGTCATCCGGTCAAGTCACCAAGCCTCGCGTCCTTTGCGCAAATAATCTTCTTTTGGCCAGCAGCTCGAAATACTTCTTGGATTGTATGTCACTATTTCAGCAATACGTGGTTGTTGTGCTCGTTCACGACATGCAGTGTTGAACTCCGATATCGATCCTTCTGACCCTTCGTTGACTGAACTCGCGGATGATGATGAAGTCCCTAGCGATGTTCGGATCGACGATTATGGTTATGAAAGCGACAGCGATCTCGATGACTGTGATGACCCTATTCTGGAAACTTCCGAGGTCCAGTCTGTGACGTCCCCTTCCAAACCCGCCATTGAATGTCTGCCCAAGGACGACGATGAGTTGGGTGTATCATTATTTAAGGGACCACCAATTGACATTTTTTCATAGTTCTGAATCGGTTGATTCTGATGTTTTTGTAGTAGATTCGGAACAGTCAAAGATGGATGGACATCCTCACGTAGACAAAGATAGAGCTAGGGCTGCGATGGACTGCAGAACTGCCGTTCAGGAGCCTCTGGACAGTAAGACATCGGTAAAAGGTACCGAGACTCGTCTCCGGTCCTCGGGAAGTCGACACATCCTCGTCAAAGACGCTGCATTTCAAACGTGAGTTCGCCTTCAACCTTCTACTCGTGTTATGCTGAGCTGGGCTGGGGAACCTAGGTGGTACACCCTCTTGAACTATCTTTCTACTGGTAAAATCAACTTTTTGCCCCTTGGTTCAGCCACGCCTAGTAAGGAACCTCGGGGATCTTCATATTCCCCAGGGGGGCCAAAGTGCTCTGCCAAGTCTATGTATCGCCTTGCTTGCAAGGTGTGCAATCCAGCCACTCTTCAATTACGACCAGGCTTACCGATTGGACCTCCCTTAGGTTGGACTGAATGATCTGCGCGATCTCGCTTTGGCGCACATCCGAAGCAACCTTGAAGATCACAACATTCTGGATGAGATTTTATGTAGCCTTGTCATGAGGTATGTCTTTGGAATCCAGTTGTCGTCGCTTGCTCACCAAACTCAAGTCATCCACAACTATTGGATATGAAGCTCGACGTGTTATTCTCATACATAGCAACCCCTCCGGTCATCGCAAATTTCCCCACCCTACTGCGACGTATTGCGAACAAGGAACTTCCTCACGGAGCAGAAATATTGGTTATCATGCATTCGAGGTTTTTGAGGGCACTTCATCCTTCTGCTCCTTTGCTTGTATCGACACCATCCTCTTCCATCATCGGCTTACAGGCACCGACAACGACTGGACAAGAGCCACGCAACGCAATCGAAAATGACACTGCGTTCTGCGCGAAGCAGGAAACCAATATACCGATAGGTTCGGATCTATTCTCTGAGAGTGCCTCGGGGTCGACTTCCAACGTGCCACAGCAAATGGGTGGAGCAACTTCATCGTCTGGCAAAAAGAAAAAGAAAAAGTGAGATGAGCAGTGCGGCGATCGAGTTCATGATTTCTCCCGTTTGTGGCTCTGAGCCTGACTCGTGGCGTTGCTGTTCGCATATCGAATTCGAGTCAACTACTCTTTCAAAGGATTGATGCATGTATGCTATGTGGTTCTGATCGTTTTCCGTCTTCCGTCTCGTAGTGAATGTATGAATACTTGCTCGTTACTCGTTACTCCACTCTGTATTGTATTCGCCCGGGTTAGCTAGTACGCGACTGTGGAAATGAGGGGAAAGCTGAACCGCTGGAATATTCTCGGATAGCATCCCACAGCTCTTGATGCGAAAATGGCTTCACAGAGTAAACGAGTGAAATTTGGGGATGGGTCTAAGTAAACTATTCCCCGTTGGCTGGTCGTATAGAGTGCATCGGACGAGTGAATCGCAAAGGGACTTGGATATTGTCCGATTCGATCATCGTACCGACTCGGTAGACTCAGAAGAGAGCCTCCCGGCCCGACTTTTACGCTGGGTGTCGCAAGACTCGCCTGAGTCCGCTGAAGATCGTGCATTCATGCACATGTGTATACTGTGAACGGTGCCGGCCGGTGGGTAGTATACCAGCTTCGTGATCGATCATACTATAGAGGGTTTCGGAACGGCTCGTCCGACGACGTATGGCTCGGCGCGTTGCCCGCTGGATCCGATGCTAGTATTTGTTAGAATAAAAGTGATACGATTCCGCGGTCAGCAGTGTGTGTGAAGGAGCCACTGCCAGGCTCTCCGAATCTTGAGCGATGGATCAAGCCATCGCATCTATTTCCCAAGTAACGCACCGTTCAAGTCGGTGGCTCCGGGGGGTGCCAGTGATTCAGGTCCGGGGCTAAGAGTACGTGCGGGGCGGTGGGTAAGTATCAGTATGTGTACGCGCGCGAAGTTCAGGTACTAAGCAAACCTTGAAACGGGCGTGGTTTCATAGGTTGCCACGAACTTTATTTTCTTTCCTTCCCATGGGTCAAGTTCTATGATTGGCACTGCGCCCGCACCGTGTGCCGGCCCCATGATGGCTTCAGATCGTGAGTTGTAAGTCGGCAAGTGTTTCTTCTGATCGTACTATCAGGATGCTGCGGCCATTCAAGGACCGGAGCCGTCCATCACGATTAGAAGCACTGGCGAGAACATCGTGGTAATCACACGTTCTCGCACGTTCGTCCTTGAAGTATGAAACCATTCATTCATCCATCAGACGCATGTGCATGCGCACATTAAACCCATCATTGCATCATCAGGCCCGGGAACGTCGGCAGGATGATGAGACCCTGTGAGAAGTAATACGAGTGTAATGTACGGTGCGATAGATACGATACAATAGATAACGACCGTTAACGACCGAACCTAAAGTTCCCTCTCGACCCGGTCTATATATGACGCTGTATGTACATACAAGGGCATGCGTGTGTGAATGTGTGGCGCAAGATTCTGTACGAGTGACGTACTCGCACATCCAAAAAAGAAGCAAGTACGATGACTTCAAATGTCCGTGATGATCCGAGTCCATGTCACATCAAGCCTCCACGATCAGTAGCCCGACCATCACGCTCGCGATCATGACAGGCGGAGTGAGGACGAGGTAGGCCCAAAAGACGGTTCGAGACAGGAGGCGTTCAAAGGGAGAAAAAGTGTTCGCGTCTGTGCCAGGTGTCACGCGTTGGGGAATCTGTGCAAAGATGTTAGAGACGTTCAAATAAAACCAAAAAGCAAAGGCAGATACGTACTTGAGCGAGCGTCAACGCAGGTGGACTGGAGACCAGCAACATGCTCGATACGATGAACACAGGGCTAAAAGGGTGACGTCAAATAGGCAAAGAGGGAAAAGCAAGGGGGACGTACTCTTCAAAGACTTCTCCACCCCATCCCATTCGGTTAACGAGGACCATCAGTGGGGTGACGACAATCGGCACGATGACCATCCGCGCAAGGATGGTGATCACAACCGTCAGTGTCTCTCCGGGTGGGTTCGCTCCCTGGGCAGACTTGGGTGTGGATGACAGCGTGGCTTGGGGCGTCGTGGAAGTGAGCGACGGACGTGAGCGCCCATTCAGAAGCTCTGAGCGCGATCGCGGTCGAGGGGAACGAACAAAGCCGTTTTCGGCGTGTTCGTTGTCCGTCTGTGCATGTGTTTCCAACCGTCCCTGTTCAACGTCACCTTCGCCGGTCGGTCCCGTGTTGACCCTGGCACGTTGACTCGCCCGTCCAGAGCCGCCACGTGGATAAACGTGCGCCATCAACACGTCCCCAAACGCACCAATAATTGACGAGAGCGAGGCGGACGAGGAGTTCCGAGACTGTTCGCGATGCCATAGACGTGCGGAAGCGCAGTCGGTGTTCGATGCGTGTGAGTGATCTTGTCCCTCGCCAAGACAGCCGCGATCGTGTGGTTCTTCGATGCCTTTGCCTTTACTTCGCGTCTCGCCGTGGCCGTCGGACGTGCCTTTAACTTCGCCCGACTGCGCGTGCCTGCCCTTACTCTTCGCCTTGGTCTCTCCGTCCCAAAACCATCCCCCAAGCACGATCATGGTGAGCGGGACACTGCACCCGCCGGCACTATCCAACGCCCCCTTGAACGGGATCATGTCCGTTGAATTAAGCACCCGCTGCATTGGTGGAATCAACACGATGATGAGGGCGAGAACGGACGCGACCAGAGGTGGGGAAAGAGAAGTGACCATATTGAGAAGGCGAGTAGAAAAGGAGAGGGAAGAACGAAGAGCGCGCTGGTCCCATCGCGGTATGAGGTGGGCGACGGCTTTGGAGGGGGATGTGGAATGTGGTTCTTCTGCAGGGTCCTCGGCCTCCGTGGAGAATCCGGTGTCTATGGTTTCGTACCGTGCGATAGTGTCCTCGGACGACTCGCCTTCGGTGGTCTCGACCTCGTCGCTTTCGTCGCTGTCAGAGTGATCACCCAATGACGTAGGTACTGCGGGCAGGTGTGAGTTTGCACGCGTGTATGGGTGGGTGTGACACCGAGACAGGGGTGCGTGGCGTGGATGAGGGAGGCGTGAACGCGCGTTGCGTGCATGCCACAAGGTTCGTGCATGTGGAACAACGTTGGCTTCCGCTTCGTATTCGATGAGACGGGTAACGGTGGCATGATCGGATGCTGGTGCGGGATGTTCGCCGGTGTCGTCATCGCGGTAAGTTGATGCGGGCAGCGTGGGTGAATCCGGCTCGTCTATCCGCGAGAGGAGGCGAACACCGTAGGACCACCGAAGCTGCCAATATGTAAGCAAAGTGGAATAAACGTCATCCGGATGACGTGGTGTGTCGCAGTCCATCACGCCAAGCAAGACTCGAGAAGCGGGGTGGAATCGGTTGCATAGGAAGACTTACGATCATGCCAAGAGTACTGAAGACGACGAGATAAGTTAGCGAGCGACCAAACATGGCGTCGAGGGTATCGTCTGGGCCCCATTTGAGAAGGGGGACGGTGGTCGCCAAGGATTGCATAAGAGCGACGGGGAGGGAATTCGAATTCATAAACATGGATGCGGCTGTGGCGAAATTTCTGCACGGGGATTAGACAAGCGCTGGACATGGATGAAAAGGACGTGCACTTGAGATCGCTTCAGACGAAACGCCCGGGCAAGGGAGTGTGCAATGAATGCAGACAGGATTGTGAGCAGGGTAAAGAAGATAGGAATGATCCATAACTGGCGAAGTTTGGCTGGTGGTAGGGTGAGCAGAGCGGAGGGAGTGGTGAAACAGACATGCCTGGGGAGAGGAAAAAGGCGACTTTGGAGAAGAGGAGAGCGGGTGTGAAGAGGGCAACGTTGAGGTGATTGAGAGCCTGAAGACGGTGAGGAGCGCCCACGGATAGATCTCAAAAGAATACCTGTGACGTGGGCTTATCGACGATGCCCTTGAACGAGAGGGCGAAACCGGCTAGACACAGGAGAAAGACCTGGAATATGGACTGGCAAGGGTGAGCAACGAATTTGTCAGGTATGCATGAGCTCTGTTCACCTGGAATACGGTGAACAAGATGTCCTGTATGGGTACAGAAGTGAACATGATTAAAGCCAAGGATACATGACTTGGCAGTGAACTTCAAGTTATAAAGGCTGCGCGGGTCCCACGTGTGCATCTCCGGTGGCCAAGCCCAACTTGTCGCAACTCAAAGACGCGCTAATTGATTGGTCACTTATTCTTGGCAAATCCTGTGTTCTTTTGTTACAACCACACTCAAAGTAACTCGATTTCCATACATCAAAGGGCCGTCGCAAAGGACCGCAGTCACAGCGTCAAATTACTAGACATATACCTTTTTAGGCAATGCCAGCCCCGAGACATACCGCCAAGGAGCCTGGAGGAGCATCCAAAAAAGGACTAAACTGGCCCTGATTCACGTGATAACACGACCCACGTGATCATCGCGCTGCCCCTCCTTCCTTGTCACCAACCAACAGCGATATGAGGATCTCCGTCGAGGATGCTCTCCCCAAAATTTTCGGTCAAGTACAGAATTCGCTCGCAAACCATCAAAAGAACGTCGTTGCACTCCACAAACTACACGTCGAAGCCGCTGCATTCACCGAGACCGTCCATGGTGGCAGGAGCATCAAACTCACCGGCGAGCGTCTCTTTGAAGACACGTTCATCGAGCTGCTTTTCCGCGTCATCGTCGTGAAAAAGGGTGTCACACAGGCAGATAAAGTCGTCAAGTTTGTTGGCGCATACGTCATTTATCTCACCATGCAAGGTGCGCTTGTTTGGCTTGCGCAGTAGATCGCTCTACATGTCATGTACGGTCCAGAGCCAAAAAAAGAAGACGAAAATGACGATGACGATGATGACGATGATGAAACCACATCTACCCGTTTCGTTGCACGCCTACTCAGGTTCCTTCTGAAAGGATTCGTCGCAAAGGACAAGATTGTCCGCTACCGCTGTGTTCGTATAGTTGCAGAGATGGTCAACCGCCTTGGTGAAATAGAGTACGTTTGCCTCCCCATCACCCACGACCTGCAGTAATCCCCTTTCACAGTGAAGACATCTATCAAGTCCTCAGGGAAGCCCTCATCGAGCGAGTGCATGACAAGGAAACCTTTATCCGTGTTCAAGCAGCCGTCGCTCTCTCTAAACTTTGCAGTACTGAAGATATTTCCGACGTCGAAGAAGACGAACAGTCCGCCATGGACATCCTTTTAGATACCCTCAGCTGTGATCCAGCCGCGTGCGTTTTATCCCATTTTCCGGTACTTCTAATCAATCTCTCCCAACAGTGAAGTTCGCCGCGCCGCCCTGTTAAACATTCCGATGGTAAAACATACCATCCCCGCAATTCTCGCCCGTTCGCGCGACACCGATACTGTCATGCGTCGCCTCGTCTATTCTGCCGTGCTCGGGAAAAATTGCACGACAGAGGATGGGGCCATGGGTCCTCTTCATCCACGCGTATTCACCATTGCCCAGCGGGAGCTCATCATCCGGAATGGGCTTGGGGACCGTGAGCCTGCAGTCCGAGCTGCCGCGGGGTCACTCCTCGGTGCCTGGGTCGAGGTTGTGCGTGGATTGACCAAGGAGGAAGAAGACAGTGGTGGTTTGATGGACAACGTAGTCGCACTCTTGGGCTTATTCGACCTCCAGGAGAACACGGTCGCCGAGGACGCTTTGCTGAGCATATTCGCCACGCGCGTCGACATATTCGACCAACTCGAGTTCAAAGGTGCGTATATGCGCCCCGCAATGGTCATACATCAAACTCACTTGGCCCACGAAACGCTCATAAGACCCGTTCTGGGACACGTTGGACCCCGAAAAAGCCTTCTTGGCGCGCGTATACGTGGAGCATTGCATGGCTACCGACGACCAGACAAAGTTGGAGACGTCCCTCCCCGTCGTGACCCACCTTGCGTTCCGCATTCAAGGAGCATATAACAAGTACCAAGAAGATCTCGATGCCTATGAACGCGATGACAACGAAAACATTGATGACCTGTTCCTCGATGCGGAGTTCGTGATCGCCGAGATGCTCAAGCTCGCAGTGAACCTCGATTATGCGGACGAGATTGGGAGACGAAAGATGTTTCAGCTCGTGCGGGACATGATTGGGCAGGAAAGGTTGCCCGAGGGGTTGATGGTACGGTGTTTAGACGTATTGAGGGCCTTGTCGCCGAGCGAGAGGGATTTGATTAGGGTCGTCGTCGAAGTGGTACATGAACTGAGAGATCGCGAGGGCGAGGGCGAAGAAGGCAGTGCGGAAAAGGAAGGAGAGGGTGAGGGTGATGAGGCCGACGAAGACGACGCAACTCTAAGCGCCGCCAAGGTCAAGGCGCCAAAGCCTCTCAAGCAACTTAGCCCTGAAGAACAAGTACGGGCGGACGCGCTTGATATCCGGTGCCTGTCTCTCTGTATCGGTATGCTGGAGCGCGTGAATGGGGTACGTCAACATCTTCAGCGTCAAAATGACCACTCATGCGCGATGTGTTTAGACCTTTGAGGAGAATTCGACGTTGGAAGGTATATTGGGTGAATTGATTGTGCCAGCCATCAAACGTAAAGAGCTCGTGCTCCGTGAAAAGGGGCTCGTTTGTCTCGGGCTATGTTGTTTGATCGCACGCGTAGGCTCTCTCACTGATTGCTACCGACACGCGGTACTGAACTCGAAATGCCCAGCGGATGGCTCTCAACTCCTTCCAGCTTTTCCTCAACCAAGTGCAGTCCTCCCCGGAAGTACTCAGGTTGCGCGTGTTGCAGATCGTGTTTGACATGTTGATGGTGCACGAAGGGGATTTCTTGGGGAAAGGTGGCGCCGGGGTAGGTTTGGTATTGCAATACTAACTTGACCAGAGCCGATCTAACATTGTCCTCGTTAAAGGGCCAGAGCGAGCGCATCTTAGAGTTCCTGCTTCACGTACTCAATGGGGAGGACGCGGAAAATGTTCAAGCGTTGTTGTGCATGGGACTGGCCAAGCTCGTGTTGGCGGGGATGATTTCGGACGAGCGGGTACGTGTTTTTTCTCCTTTTTTCTCCTTGTCTGCAATATCTCCAACAATGCGTTTTCTGACATGCTGTACTTGAATGTATGTGCCCGACAGGTTTTGAAGAGTCTCGTGGTGGCCTATCTCTCCCCTGACACGGCAGAGAATCAGGAACTGAGACAGTGTTTGGCATATTTCTTCCCCGTCTATTGTTATTCGTCGAGTGTGAACCAGAGACGGATGCGTGAGGTATGTACTGTGATAGATTTTTTGCGCTAATTTTCTTTCTTGAAGCCCTCGGTTGCTTACCTTGGTTGTCCGACGACGGTAGATTTCAGTGCCAATATTCGAACAGCTCGCAGCAGCGACGCGTGAGTTGGACGACGAGCAAGAGATGGTATCCCCCGCGCAGATCATTGGGATGTTTGTCGATTGGACAGATCCTCAAAAGGCCATGTGAGTCGTCCGCGTCATGCACGCACGTTGATCTGACATGTGATGTGACATACCTACGTAGCAAGGTAGAGGACCAGACGAAAGACGATGGGGTCCATCTGGACTTGGCAGAGGACATTCTCAAGATGCTGTTCAGGGACGATATAGAAAGTGCGTCATGTCACGCAGCGTGTGGCGATTGGTGTTGACGAGGTGACAGAGGAAGACAAGAAGGCACTGTGTCAGGTCTTGGGACGGTTGCACCTCCCCGAGACGGTGGACGATGACAAGATTCGAACGTTGAAGTTGTTGGTGCACAATGTGTTTACGGTATGTCCTGTCCATCTTCCTTTAGGTACGCCACGCTCTCAATTCCTTTCCGGCACACAGCGCCGACCCCCGCGAGACGTCTCTGCTCGCAACGCCCTCAGCAAGTTCGACGCCGCGATCAGCAAGAAGTATGCAGACAAGCTGTCCAACTTTAGTGAGGAAGAGTATCGACAGCTCGAACAACTCGTATCGCTGTTCAAGTTTCTGGACGACATCATACCGTTGGACGACGGGGAGGAGGTTGAGATGCCTGTGAAGACGAGGAGTCGGAAGCGGTGTGTGATTTTTTCGTGCGTTCGTCGAATGCACGGCGTTGACGAAGGTGATTCGTATAGGCGATCGGAGAGCTTGATGACGGAAACGACTACGAGCAGCGGTAGGGAGGATACGAGCGTGGGATCTGGGACATCCAAGGGCAAGGGAAAAGGAAAGGGCAAGGCGAAACAAACCAAGTGCGTGTCTTGTTGCCCGGCTTCTTTTCGAGGGGTGGAGGACTGACGTTGCATTTATCAGGAGGCGGAGAGTGTCGGGGTCAGACGAAGATGATGATGATGAATTGACGGAGGGGCGCGCGACGCCTGCACCGACCAGGGTCCTTCCAAAGCGAGCGGTGTGAGTGTTCTGCTGATCTTTTGCCGGGGGTGGAAGGGGACTAATCCTGATTGGTAACGCAGGTCCGTCAAGAACAGGGTGCCTGTACAAAACGTGGTCGATGACGATGACGATGACGACGACGACGACGATGATGATGATGAGGAGGAGGAGGAGGAAGGAACGCCTGCGCCGAGAGCACGGGGTCGGCACACACGGTGCGTCTACTTCTTGGTCATGTAATGATCTCGATCCCTGACGAAGGTGAACAACGGACAACAGAGCGCCTGAACCGGAGCCAGAGCGCGTATCGACGGCGGCGGGGAACTCGACGTTTGATTCGATCATGGACGAGGAGGATGAGGAAGAGGAAGAGGTGCTCTCGATGGTGGCCAGGGAGACGAGCAACGAGTGATGGGATTTGTCAAATCTGCCCCAGCGTGCGAGGTTAGTCTAGCTATTTAGCTATTTCTTTATTGATTCTTGGATTGTACGATGTTCTACTATATGTTCTGCTTCAAAGAGTCCTATGGCTATGTACGAAGGGGGATGTTCGGGCTGCCTCATCTGCTTGCGCGTCCGTCTGGCGGTAGCGGTTTCGAGCTTGCGAAGTCACCGACCGCTGCCCATATGAGGTTCAGGTTTAGGGTTCCAGCTTCCAATGTAATTTAGACAAATAAGCCCCATCGAGGGAGTTGGCCAGGGCCCTGGCAGCTTGCAGAGGCGGCAGAGGCATGCGTATTTTTAACAGCCCTTGCAACTTGGGGGCGCGACGCCGGATGGATTGGTTGTGGTTGAAAAGAATGTATGAGCGAGGATAAAATCTCGACAGGTCACTACTTGTACATGCTTGGCTAGACTCGAACACTGTTTGACATGATAACACCGTCTCAGAGATATATCGATAAAAATCCAGCACCACTAGCCAAGTTCCACCAGTTCTCCAAACCTGCGTGTAAGTATATCGTATGAACGCAAACGAAAACGCAGACGTGGCGTACCAACGAACGACGATCTCTATGATTTTACAATGCCTTAGACTCACTACTCAAACTGGCATGGGCAACAAGGGCAGTACATTCCCATGCCTGTACAAAAATCGCCGCCGCCGCTGCCGCCTTCAGTAGAGCCAGACACCGGGTTGATGCACTCCATCTGCAAACAATCAATTCCAGTACACTTGTTGCAAGCACATCCAACGAAGGGCCCAGCAGTGCATATCCCGGTGGTATGATTGTTTGTTTCAAACTTTCCATTGCATCCTGTAGTTCGCAATCGCGTGTCAGCGTCATCCAACAGACCAAGGCGTGAATTTCACCATTTTGGAAGCAGTTTCCGATTTCATGGTCTTCAAACTGGCAGTTGGATGATCGGCTCACGAGCAGATCATGCTCCTGCAAGTAGGGGATTAGTGATCACCCTCTGCTCTTCAAAATGGGAGAGACGAAGGAACGTACGAAACGTCTGTCCGCACCACTGGGAACCGATTGCACCGCCGCAAGAGCAGAGAGAAGGATTCCGAGGCTCTGGACGAGATACATGATGTGAGCGAAAAATGTGGGATCAGCACAAGTCTTCAAAGCAGGGAGGATGGATCAGATACTGGGTGCCTCTGAATCGAGATCTGTCAACGATATTTATGTACCCATTCATTGTGATCCTTTAGGACATTGCAAAATCACGACGTCGGACAAGTCGGACGCGGCTTGGCAAAAACGACATCAGGTTCATGTATACATACATGGGCTTCTCCCGCCGGGCCGATCAATCCAAGAGGTTCCTCAAAGCCGGGTGGTCCGGCTTACGGAGCCTTTCGACCAGATACAATTTCTTTTAGGGTTTCTTGTCAAACTGTAGGTCAACTTGGGTGCTTGTCAGACTGAATGATAGGGAGCAACCTGCCATTCATCGCCAATCCGTGATGCACTACAAACATCTAAAACATCCATTACATAAGTAAACGATCAAAAAATGATGAACATAGAGTGATCATCACCTGTACTTGTAGCGAGATGAGATACTAGGGGCGCTTGACGAACAAATGAATTAGGTAATGATGCAGTCAACGCCTTGCCGCCGCGGGCGCAATTCCTCGATCTGCTCTCTACGAGTGAAATTTCCAGTATGCCCGCTCGATTATGACTCCGGAGGTGAGACTTGTCAAGCAAGGTAATCAGTCACATCAGCATGCATCGTCAGTTCTTACGCACCGGCCCGGGTGACATACAGGTGAATACGTCGATGTCAGTCTGTTGATCCCCACGCCGCTGTTCTGAATGCGCCTCACAATCTCTATCATGCATGCAACGGTTGCCTCGACAGTCGCAATAATCGAGCTTGACCGGAAAACCAACGGGACGACGATAGTCCAACTCACCAAACGGTCTGCGTGGTTGAAGCTTGACAATTTCCACCGCATGGATTCTGATGCAGTCGACTCTCATGTCGAATGAGTCGATGCGTAGGCTCAAGGCTCATTTTTATAGTAAAATACTCCCGGCCCGCGGCCTCGCAAATTATACGGGGATGACCCACTCTCTTGCAGTCAAAGGGACGGAGCTTCTAGTAAACTCGAAGAAGCGTGCTGTTGGTGCTTGACAAATCATTGAAATATTTTCTGGTATGGCACCATTACGATCAGTACAGACTGCATTCTGAATCCTCCCAAATAGTTTACTGGTATGTTTCTCTTTCAAGTATACGTCGACCTGACCTCCATTGCAATTGAGATCGACACTGATTCCAGGTGAGTACATTACATCAAACCCATGCAACTTATTTGAAGTGTGGACGAAGAGACTGTGCACTCTGTAACCCTGCCTCGATACTGTAATACTCTTGGGGACTCGCATTACGCTTTGTCGTCCCAAGAGGTTCACTCCAACGAGTGCATATGTACATCTATCTTTTTGATGCTGAAAAGTTATAATCTGTGCTCACCGTCACACTTGCTACGGACAGAGACCAATTCGCAGCTTCCCAATGTGCATACTACATGCTCAACCGCGACCAAGATCTCTGAACGAGCCACTGCCACTACAATACATCCATTTCATCCGACTGACCATCGTGCATTGTCATTGTCAGCTGGGTAGTGCGAGAATGTATAAGCCCATTGCGACTCCAAGATGGCATTGGATGGGTAAATTTGCCTGTTGCAGTCGATGTCATTTCTGTCGCGTACCCGTGGTTCAGCCGAGTGACTTGGAGTGAGTTCAGGTCAAGTAGGGATTGCGGGAGGAGTAAAAGTGGGGACACTTGATTCCCAACTTTTCATATTCATCCCAAACTCAGTCGCAACTGCAATTCGATATCTTCCCAAACTTCGAGAGCAGACAAATCATCTTTAATCAGAGTTGCATCAGCAGACAAACAAATGTTCCATGCTTCTCTGATCGATCTCGATCATACTCTGAGTCTCTGACAGTGGGCGCCAAGCCTAGTAGAGAACTCGAAGCCTCATGGCCACACAGAAAAACAACGAAAAAAGAGTGGCGTTCTGTCACGCAGTAAGGCACGAGCGGAGCGACAGAACATTGTCTTCGGCCGTGCGAAAGGAAAGTGGTGCCATTGCTCGTTCAACCTTTTGCCTTCACCACTGCTCTCTGCGCCTCAGCGGAGCTAGCTTCACAGTGTCTCTCTGTCTCTTTTTCACCCACCCACCACTCCCTGGCGGCTCCTGCGTCGCCGCATCCGCCTCTGCTCCCCGGGTTCCGGGTACCTGGAGGCCATGGCGATCGCGCTGCAAGGCGGATTTTCCCACCCGCCCTCGCAGCTCATCCTCAGCCCAGGTCGGTCCGGACAGCGCCCGCATCCCCCTTTAGTTATCGTATCCACGCGTCTCACAGTAGTACCTCCGAGTCTCTCTTGTCCTTAGTTACCTACTAAGTACAATTCAATTCATTTCTCTTTCTCCCCCGCAACCATAGTTCCGTGCCTAGGCCAAAGAGTCATGTCTTGCAAATGCCTACATCTGTTCCTTTTTTTTCATTTTCATTTTCATTTTCATTTTCATGTTCGCACCTCCCCCACCCCCCTTACCTCCCTTTTTACCGTTCTCTGGAGCAGGTCGACTTTCCTCTTGATGAACCTCGTCGTCTTCGCACGTAATTTTTCTCTCCGATGCATCCCATGCTTCTGGCATAGAACGGGAAGAGGGAAGAGGGTCGACGGGATGAGGGTCGAGGGTAGGAGGGTCAATGGGAGGAGCCTGGTCCAGGTCAATGGGAGGAGGATCGATGCGAGGAAGGTCGGGATAAGGATCAAGGGTCGGAGGGTCGGAGGCAGGTGGATTGAAAGAGCTAGGATGAGAAATGGGTGAAGGGGGCTCCGGGAAAGGAGACTGGGGGGATGGTGGGGAAGGATTGGGAGGCGTTGATATTGATGGTAAAGGACGTAGCTCCTTTAAGAATCTTCCATGGATGTCAAGGAGGATATCGGCTCCATGGGGAAGCTCCTTGTTGATGATGCGCTGGACGAACGCTGGGAAATCCGCAACGACAGGAGGAGATGCAATGAACGAGTACAGCACATTGAGCTCCATCTCTAACAATTGCCGATGCCTGCGGGTCGATAAACAACCAATGTCGTGAATCAAACGTTGATCGGAACACACCTCGCAACAAGGCTGCACGAGATCTCTTTGAGAATGTTGTGTTCGGTAAGGTTGCTCCGAATGTACGCCAAGGCCTGATTGCGAAGGTTATCCAGCCCAACCTAGGAATCATTTCATGTCTGGTCGGACCGTTCGGGTGTGACAAGAAATGCTAACCTTACAGGCAAGGCGATACATAGACTTGGCAGAACACCTTGGCTTCTCTAACGAGTTCGCAGAACGTGAAGTTTTGCGAGGTGGCCCACCAGATGTGGCTGAACGGAGAGGCAAGAAGCTAACCTTGCCAGTAGAGGTATAATTCAAAAGGGTGTACCACCTATGATCCAGGGAATCGCTCAGGACAGCGTGGGGAGTGGACCGAAGGGCGACTCACGTTTGGAATGCAGTATCCTTGACAAGGACGTGGCGGCTTCTCGAAGACTGTAGACGCAAGGCGGATGGTATCGCCAACACCTTATTATTTGATGTCTCTTTCACCAAGGTCTCATTGGCCACATCTTTCCTCTCGAATATTTGATCATCTGCACTTGAATGCTCGGAACTCATGAAGAAGGTATCGAAGGCATCTGAGTCTGACAGCTCATCGGACGAGCTGAGGAAAAGTATCAACTACCAATCAGACATATGATAATCGAGCTCACTCTTCGCCATCATTGGGAACCTTTTCAACGCCATCCTTGAATATTAATGTCCTAGACTGAGCCTCTGATGTTTCGGAAACAGGGTCTTCGCACTCTTCGAGATCGCTGTCGCTCCCATAACCATAATCGTCAATTCGACATTCGCTAGGAACATCATTGTCGTCCGTGAGCTCGCGTAACGAAGTATCGGAAGGATCGATATCAGAGCTCAACACTGTCGTATGCGTCGAATGAGCTGAACGATCACATCTTCGGGAAAAGGTTACACACGATCTGTGAAATATTTCGAATTTTTGGCCAAAAGATCGTTGTTTGCGCACACGACACGAGGCTTGATGATCCGACCTGATGGGGATCTCACGGAGAAGAGGTGGAACTCGGTGTTGACAAGCTCCTCTCCGAGGAGAAGTTTCCTCAACAACAGTTCCAGAGATCCTGGATCCTCTGCAGCGCGACTCGGATGCGACATCGAGCCTATAGATCGAACAGAAGTCAGTTTATGCGCCAATCATGTCGAACGAGTGGCCCAAAACTGACAACAGGATCCGTCTGGACAGTTGTACACCAGCTATCGTGTTAATTTCCGACCTCCGTAAATGTTATTCGTGAATGGAAGACATGTGCAGGATTGTGTACCTGCAACTACCACTCAATAATGGAAGGATTGGAAGGCTGTAGGGTGGGAAGGGAGTGCAGATGTGGCGTTTCCACAGCAAGTTAAACCAGTGTTGAGTCGTATGTACCAACCGCCGGTGCACAGTGGGACCCACAGAAGCACACCATATTTATGTAAGTTGACGCACAGACCAGACCCATGTGCGTGCTTAGTCATCCAAGTTAGAGGTCACCCTTCCTGAGTCGGACTCTCAGGAGAGAGTGTGGATCCAGCTGCCAGTGACCGAGACCTCGGCGATGCATTTGAAGAAAACAGTGACTCGCCAGGAAAAAAAAAGTGGTTTCCATCAGGTCATCCGCAATCTTTAGCATGATCGATTCTACGGATGAGCGTTCGAAGGTAGAAGTTCAACCACACCTCGGAACTTCTTGATAATCTCTTCCAAAATATATTTTAGGTCTTCGCACCGTGCGATGGTACCCTCAGAGTTCCGTTTCCACTGCCAGTTCTCCTGGCCTCTGATGGCATGACGGGCTTGCTCAGTCTCCAAGAAGACTTATCCCACAACCAGTGGTCCTATCCTCTAACCAAGAACTTCACTGATCCTGGATGGCTACCTCTGCACCTAATCGGATTCACCCATACAATTCATCCGCTTTCAGATGCTCTACTTAGAGCTCAGACTTCGCCGGAAACGGAGCTAACAGGAATGGGCCACATCGCGGCGCTTGACGAACAAATGAATCAAGTATGTACTGAGATGAAGCAGTTAACGTTGACATGTAGCGGACCTTCCCGCCTTGGGGGACGCAATTCCTCGATCTGCTCTCTACGAGGAAATTTCCAA
>JBBPPA010000288.1:0-26355 GCA_038091735.1 Leccinum pellstonianum | reverse complement strand
TCTTGCATTGAAAGATTGTTTGTGCATTTGAGGTGTATCCATTTCCCCTTTTCGAAATATTTTTTCGCCTTTCTTTTCTGTTGTGTCGCGTTTCATATGGATGTGCAGTCAACTGGCTTCACGCCTCGACTGATATAAGGGTCCCCCCAGATCAGTCTGGGGCGCAATCCCTTAAATTACTGCCCGCTTCACCCCACTCGACGGACGGTCATAACATTGTACGAATGCCATGGCTTGCTACTGTGAATATGATGCCCCATCTCCTTTTTTCTCCGCACTTTTCGTTTTTTGCTTCCAAAACATATTTCTGCTCGCGGGATCACGGAGCGGCGACGTACATGTACACACGTCGACTCGTTCTGTCATAGTCTCAGTAGGATAAAGGTGAAGCACTAACGGATGCTTCGGATCGGTGATCTGAGAGAGACGCATTGTTATGAAAACGCTACAAAGCGTCTCGACTCGGGCCTCGGACGATATCCGTTCCCGAGCGTAACGTGCAACCCCATTGAGATACTACGATCATTTTTCAACGTGCGTGCGGTCGCTGGCTGAAAATCTGGGTCTGTTACGCAGTTCCTATGCCCAACGTTACTTTGTTTCACCACAGTGGCGTTCTGATTGATGCCATTGAACGTGGGCTAGGCTTCAGACATCAAGGTCACTTTATGGTTGCTCTGCATTGGGAAAGCGTGTTGTTGGGTTTGGTGACCCAGACCTCCGGAAGTTGAAGCCGATCAAACGCGGTCTCCGAATCCCTCCGACTACGGAACCGGATGTCGGATGTAGATGGGGATCGATCGGAGTATCCTTCTTCCACTTCCTCTCTCGCCCTCACAGTGACCTACTTCAACTCTACGTTCCACAGATTATTCGACAACACTTTGAATCCAGATATGGAAGATATGGAGACAAACATGACAGGCGGTTTTGAAAACATCCAAGAGAAATTTGGTCGCTTCAGGATCCTTATTATCGGGCGGGCGAACGCTGGCAAGACGACTATTCTCCGCGCGATCTGTAACACTACCGAAAACCCGGAGGTCTATGATGGAGAAGGCAACAAGGTGCGTGCCTGGTTGAATATATTATGGATGACTAGTTTACCAAACCGTGCGACTACTAGATCGATCTGACCCAGGTCGAGGGATCCATGGGGGTGAGTACGACTTGTAACATATTGGACTCGAAGACAGTGAGGTGCATCTTTACCAAATGCACGCCAGCGCGGAATGCACGACATCGAGAACGAATTAATCTTCCCGAGCAATGACAAATTCATCTTTCATGACTCGCGGGGCTTCGAAGCTGGTTCTGTAGTTGAATTCCAACGACTGAAGAAGTTCATCGCGGATCGTGCGGACACGACATTTCTCAAGAAACGGATTCATGCCATTTGGTATAGTTCAGTGAGCTGTGCCGGAAGAGTCACTGACTGGTCATCTTTAAATAGGTACTGTATCCCGATGGATAAATTGGGTCGCTCAATCCAACGGTCCGAGGAAATGTTTTTCAATGAATGTGATACCAAAAATGGTGACTGGATTGTTGGAAAGGTTCTCTTGTGCTCACAACTTGTCCCAGTGCCTGTTATTGTGTTGTTCACCAAGTTTGATGCATTGTTGACGGTAGCCATGGGTGAACTAATTGGTGGTGATCGAAGGCTGCCACGAGATGAGAAAATGGCAAAGGCACATGGGCTCATAGATGGAATTTTTGACAATGCCAATATATGGGGACGTCTCTCTCAATTGAACCATCCACCAAATTGTAGTGTTCGGATTGGAGGTATGTATTCTGTTTTCTGATAACAGATTCAGCTCATGGACTTTGCATAAATGCAAGGAATGCACAACTCAAATGAGGGGTGTAACATATTGCTGGAAAACACAGCAAGAGCTCTGAATGACGAGGCTTTGCAATTGCTATTTGTTACTGCACAAGAAACAAACATAACATTGTGTATCAGATATGCAGCTCAAGAGTAAGTGCTGAAATTTGAATATTCTTTCAAGGCAGATGCCATAATATGAAAAGAGTTGTATCTTGTTTAGACAGGACATGGCTCTTGGCAGTTCCTGGATGGAAAATGAAGAAAATTGATCCTAAAAATCTTGCAAGATGGTTTCCACACTTCTGGGTGAGATAAGTTCTTATGAGTCAGATGAAACACAAAAGCAGAGATATGTTAACTAATTGTGGGTCATTATGAAAATTATAGAAAGTAGGTTGTTCATGTGTGCAAATGCATGAAGATAATCATTATCTGATTCATATCATAATCCTGCTCTGGAAATGGCAGTATGTCAGTTGTACTTTCTTGAATGTGCTAGAGAGTGTGGTGATGCTGATGTGATACCTGGCATGTCCACACATTCTTCATTCTACCCTGGAAATCACAGTATGTGAGTTGTGTATTGTGAAATGGACCAGGGAGTGGTGATGCTGATGATGCCATGTCCACTCATTCTTCATTCTGCCCTGGAAATCACAGCCTGTGAGTTGTGTGTTGTGGAATGTGCCAGAGAATGGTGATGCTGATGATGCCATGTCCACACATTCTTCATTCTGCCCTGGAAATCACAGGGAGTGAGTTGTGTGTTGTAGAATGTACCAGGGAGTGGTGATGCTGATGATGCCATGTCCACTCATTCTTCATTCTACCCTGGAAATCACAGCTGGTGAGTGGTGTGTGGTGGAATGTGCCAGAGAGTGGTGATGTTGATCATGCCATGTCCACTCATTCTTCATTCTGCCCTGGAAATCACAGTTTGTGAGTGGTGTGTTGTGGAATGTGCCAGAGAGTGATGATGCTGATGATGCCATGTCCACACATTCTTCATTCTGCCCTGGAAATCATAGGGAGTGAGTTGTGTATTGTGGAATGTACCAGGGAGTGGTGATGCTGATGATGCCATGTCCACACATTCTTCATTCTGCCCTGGAAATCACAGTATGTGAGTTGTGTGTTGTGGAATGTACCAGGGAGTGGTGATGCTGATGATGCCATGTCCACTCATTCTTGATTCTGCCCTGGAAATCACAGGAAGTGAGTTGTGTGTTCTGGAATGTGCCAGAGAGTGGTAATGCTGATCATGTCATGTCCACTCATTCTTGATTCTGCCCTGGAAATCACAGGGAGTGAGTTGTGTGTTGTAGAATGTACCAGGGAGTGGTGATGCTGATGATGCCATGTCTACTCATTCTTCATTCTACCCTGGAAATTACAGTTTGTGAGTGGTGTGTGGTGGAATGTGCCAGAGAGTGGTGATGCTGATCATGCCATGTCCACTCATTCTTCATTCTGCCCTGGAAATCATAGGGAGTGAGTTGTGTACTGTGGAATGTACCAGGGAGTGGTGATGCTGATGATGCCATGTCCACACATTCTTCATTCTGCCCTGGAAATCACAGTTTGTGAGTGGTGTGTTGTGGAATGTGCCAGAGAGTGGTGATGCTGATGATGCCATGTCCACACATTCTTCATTCTGCCCTAGAAATCACAGGGAGTGAGTTGTGTGTTGTGGAATGGACCAGGGAGTGGTGATACTGATGATGCCATGTCCACTCATTCTTCATTCTGCCCTGGAAATCACAGGAAGTGAGTTGTGTATTGTGAAATGAACCAGGGAGTGGTGATGCTGATGATGCCGTGTCCACTCATTCTTGATTCTGCCCTGGAAATCACAGTATGTGAGTTGTGTGTTGTGGAATGTGCCAGAGAGTGGTAATGCTGATCATGACATGTCCACTCATTCTTGATTCTGCCCTGGAAATCACAGGAAGTGAGTTGTGTGTAATGCAATGTGCCAGGGAGTGGTGATACTGATGATGCCATGGCTACTCATTCTTTATTCTGCCCTGCAAATCACAGGGAGTGAGTTGTGCTTTTCGGAATGTGCCAGAGACTTGAAGTTGTGATGTTGATGATGCAATGTTCCTTTTCTGCTTATTCTTGTATGGAAATGATAGTTTGTGAGTTTCACTTTATGCAATTATCCAAAATGTAGTTATAGTGATGATATTATGTTTTCATTCTACTTCACAAATAACAGCTTGTGAGTTATATTTCTTGTACTACTAATTAAATGCATTTACATCAAATTTTCAATCTCAAATCTATAGAGGGTGTGGTGTTTATCATATTTTTTAGAATGTTAATCCAACTTCATTATGTCTTGGTCCATTTAGCTGGTGGGTTTGCCATTAATTTTCATGACCATTATAATCAACTTTCATCTCTTTGTGATTGATTATAGACTGCGAGTCATATCTTATCATAGTAACAAGTTGATAATCTTCCTTCTATGTAGGAGGTATCTTTATATCATGAAATATGGATTCAGTGTTATGAATTAATTATGCATATTTTACAACTTCAATAGGAGGTATGTACAATATCGTTTTTTTTAATGATTTATTTACCAATTGCTGCAAAATTTACAGGCTGTAAGTCATTTTTGATATCATGAATTTAATATTTCCTAAAAACATTATTTTCTTACCTCCAGGATGTCAGTTTTTCTATTTCTATTGTTGGAAAACTGGAATATCTGATCTACAATTTCATTACATTCATTGTAGTCTGTAAGTTTTCATCATGTAAAATGACCATCTCTCATTGTCATTTATAGATGGTGAACCTCTTTCATCATTTTTCTTTACATATTGTAACATCATCTATTATAATCAGATTATTCACAACCAGACAGTATGTGATTCATTCTATTGGCTTTTTAGTCTAACATTTCATTATTCAGTCCAATATTCGCAGGAGTCAATCTTCCCTTCTGAACACTGATAGTATGGTAAATACATTATCTGTTTCACACAATAACAAAGTAAAATTGAAGTCCATAGAATGCTCGTGGTACATGGCAGCAAGTTCTTCTACAAAGTGTTGGTATGTTCTTTTTTTTCTCTTCAGAGGATTATTGTTCAAATGATGCATTGCTTTTCAATTCATAGATACCATGCTTATTCTGGAGCACTCCTTCTATCTTTTCCACCAAAAAGATCCTCACCCACTCAAATTTGCTGCTGAAAAGTACAAGACATCACACATACCTGCAAAGGTGAAATCAGCCATGGAGGAAGTTTTCAATCAATATAGAAAAGCATCTGAGAAAGATAGGATTGAGATGATTTTGAATGTTGTTCTTCAGAACAGGATGAGTATGTCAAACATACTGTATCTTTAATATTTCATTCAATAACCAGTATATTTATAGCATAACTATGAAGGACTTGCCATGAGTGTCAGGACAAGTTGTTTCCAGAAAGAAATGTAGATGATATCAAGGACAGAAACACAATATTGACAACAAGGAATCTATAGAAATGTACCAGTAAAGACTCAAGACTCATGTGCATCAGCTAGTACTATCATGCAATAAATGAAATGTTTGTATGAAGGCATGGAGCACCAACAACACAATAAATCAGTATGACTTGATGTCTGGTGTAAATATGTAGACTAGATTCTGACCTGATTTACTTGTGCAAGAAAAAAGATTGCCCCTGAAACTTGAAAAAATTAAACTTGGATCCACCAATGAATTGGGGAGGAGGAGTTGCATGGTGACAGAATACAGAAAGTTTTCCAGACATTCTGTCCAACCAACTGATCCCACCTCAATCTGCTATAGACCATGTAGATTACAGTAGATTACAGTAGATACATTTCTACTTGTCTATTGCAGCTGCTGCATCTCAACAAAGGTACTTTATCATGTGTTACATTTTTCTCCTTGTATCTTCCTTTTCATTATCTTTCCAGTCCAACATGGGCTCCTTATCTAGTATCACCTCACTGGTACTTCTGATGACTTTTTATCTAGGCTGTGTATGCTTTCTTCTTATTACAGACTCATCTTTTACTCTCATGATCAGAAGAATCATGCAATGTGACCAGGACCATGTTTGACCCGGTCGATCCTCGAAGTGTTATATAGCAGACACATGGCTACACAATATATAATCAACCAACCAACTGAACCCAACTCAGTTCACAGACTCCAGAATGAACATGAGACCGAGACTCAGATCATCAGGCACGGATGATGATCCCTCTCCCCTGCCCTCGCCCCAACTCTCACTTTGAGCATCCGAGACGCCCCACCGATATCCCAACCGCTCTCCACCTCATGTGCGTGCTGCACGTCCGCCGCAACAACGAACCCGCACAACACATGCGTGTGCACTGCGGCTCAATTCGCGTTTCGCTGCTCTGCTGCGTCGTCGTCTCGTCTTCCCCTTCCCCTGCCCCTTCCCATCCCCATCGCTGCCACTGTTCCTGGCTCCGTCTCTGTACCTGTTTCCTACCCCGACCCAGGGCCTGACCTCGACTTGACTTTGTCACATCTCCACCCTGTCCACACTACCACGCTTCACCACCTCCATGCGATCCAAAATCCTCAAGGCAACCTCCGCATCGTCGTGCTGCACATAACCATGTGCGACCAAGCTCCATTGTACGAGCGTAGGCTCGACCCAGAGCTCCATCATGTCCCAGGACACGAACAGAGGAATCTGCACCCGTACACGCGTCCCCGCTCCCAATTATTCCGGACCAGCACCCTCGTTCCACCCACCTATCGATTCCCGTTGAACGAGCGATAACAGGAGCATATACAGCCATTCCTGCTCATCCCTAACCGACAGCACCACAATTGCGTCCCACACGAGCACCGTATGATACCCACTCGGCCACAACTTCCCGTTCATCGCCAGGGGTACCACAGGCGGATGCGACAATCCCCAGTGCCTCCCCCGCTCCTTCAAGTTGCGCACCTGCTTGCCCCTCGGACAGCGTCTTGTGCAGGATGTCAACCAGGTTAAAGTGCTGTGCGAACACGAAGAGGACGTGCACGAATTCCCGACGCGAACGGCGGTGAAGCATTTCGGTGAACGCCTAATAGAAGCAGATTTGGGCGAGTGACAGTAGGCGAGGGAGCGGTGGAGTGGGAGGGCACGGGTGCTACTGAGGGCTTGGTATGAAGTTATGAAGCTGTGGGGGGCATGACTCGGAGGGGACGGCAGCCTGGGTGATCGCATGAAGGCACGTAGGGAGGCGGGCTGCCAGCGTTGTGATGTCGTCAGCCGTGTTCTGTATGGATCATGTTACTTTCGATACTGACGGGATGGCTGGTGGCATCTTGCTCATTCCAGGAAGGTTGCGCTCCGCGGATCCAGTCCATAGCCGTTTGTCGATCTAGAGCGTGTGGTGCCGTCAAGATGAGAAGGAGAGCGACTTCTTGCTTTCTCCAGAAAGCGAGTCCGACGGGGGATCCACGCCCTTCTTTGAGTCGTAATCCTGGGATGCGTCCTTCACTTGTCGCATAGTATACGTCTCCACGACGGACGGACGAGCATAGCGCGCGAGTATCGACACGACCTACATGGCTGCGTCTCCAAAATGATACCATTGGTTGGAGGCAAGCACGACCGAAGCTGTACACGAGTGAGGTTAAGATGATCCATCGACCGAAAGAGTCTCTGCTGGATATCGAAAAACAATAGCCAGTGTCGGGCGCGAGCGACAGCCAAGCCACGAAGGCATCCGTGCGTTCCTGTGCTTGTGCAGGGCCCATTTGGCGGTGCGAGGCGATGGCATGCAGCGCCGCGTGGAGGTAGCGGGCGTCGTGCGGGATGGGTATGTCGTGTGGGGTCATTTCCTTGCTGAGGGACTCTGCGCTGTGTGTGGAAGTCCCATACAGGCAAAATTGAAGCAAGGGAGATCTGCGATGAAGTCAAGAAAAAATTCTTGTAGCGCCGAGGGCGCCAATAGGCGAAGTCCAGCAGTGGAAGCTGCACTGGTTGGCACCTTGCCACGCGGAAAGCAGAAAGCAGAGTGTCGCCACAGTAGGTGGGATGTGACCGCGTTGAATCTCCAAAGTAGGCAAGAACAGATTAGAATGCGAAGCTAGATGCCGTTGAAAAGGGAATTCACGGTCGAGAAGGAAGATGGCTTTAGGACCAGTCGAGCATGATTTTGTTCGGCACATCCGAGTCGATAGAGAACTGGTAGTGGCGGCAATCGAGAAGATGGCAAGGTGGGGCATACATTCGATGAGTGTTTCAGGAGAAAAGACTAGACATCTAGTTCCGTGTGGTCAGTTAAGGCAATATCTAGGAGTCGTTGCGTATATTGACCGAGGGCCCGTGTGCTCCATGAGACTGTACCCTTGCCCATGGTGAAACCCCACAGCGTCCTAGAAAGTGAATACAGACAGCGTACTCTGCCAACGTAAACAGATTGGTAGAGTATCGTCATGGCGAGGTACCACCATTCTCTACAGACGCAGCGGACGAGGGCGCGCAGGGTGAACTTTCTCGATAACAATGCGACCTAAAATCCTGGCGCTGTCGTAGACGAGTCGGGAAAGAGGTATCTGGGACGTAGGTGGCGTAGTGAAAGTTACAAAGCCAGAGTTCTGGGGGAAGAGGAACATATGGAAGAGTTGGGGACCCCCTTCACGCACGCTATGTAGTACGGTGTATGACATCATTCGAGACGCGACGTTCGACGTTCGACGTATCGACGACTTGACAGCGGGTGTCGATACATGAACGGGCATCCGACGGAGCGGAATGAACCTTTTCATCTTGTTCGGTAAACATTATCCTAATGTATCTCGGTATTATGTACATGTATACCACGAAACGAAATACGTAGAAAACAAAACGAAAGTATAGACAAACGAGCATATCATGATAGCATCCAAACAACGAGCGAAAGTAGTATATAGGGTGTGATAGATGGTGTGCACGAGATCCCTTTGTTTTTTCCGTTTCCTGTTTTCCTCCCTCAAACACGGTCCAACTCCAACGACGTCGACGCCGATCGCAGCGACCCAATCACCATCACTTCCCCCTCACCATCGTCCTTTCCATATCCATACCCGTCCGCATACCCCTCCCCCTCCGCGTCCCCATCGCTCCCCCCTCTCCCTCTCCACCTCTCCCTCGCGGACCCACTCCCACTCCCGCTCAACCTCAGCGCCTCGTGCGACCGCGACCGCGACGACGTAGGCGAGGGAGACAATCCTCCCGATCCCCTACTCATCTCCGTCCCAGATCCCTTGCTGGTCCCCTTTCCCTTCCCTTTCCCCTTGCCCATACCCATACCCGTCCTAACCCCTAACCCAGCCCCAGCCGCACCCGCCCACGTCCGTCCGCCAGCACTACCCGTCGGAGAGGCCTTTGCATTCGACAACCGCCTCAGAATCACCTCGCTGGCCCGACTGACGAGCGACCGTTTCGGCGTCGTCGGGGTCGGCGTTCGCGCGTTTCTCGGTGCTGTTGGCGATGATGTCGACGTTGATGCGATCGTTGGTGGTGGTATCGTCGTCGTTAGACGTGCACCCGCTGAGCCTGGTCTGTATCCCCTTCTCGTCCCTGTTCCCATCCCCATCCCAGCCATACTCATACTGATATCAGCGAATCCTAACCCCGAGCTCCCGCTACTCGGACCGCGAACGTGGGTAGCGTGCGACATGAGCGAATGATCCGATGTTGGCGACACCGATCCCACGCTCTCGCCCACCCAGGCCACTGTTTGTTCTCTTCCCAGCTCCATCGCCTTCCTCGGCGGTGAAAACCCCGAACCTGGACGTCGTGCCGAGGCAGAGCGCGAAACAGAACCAGCAATAGGACTGAGATTCGGACTAGCAGTACTAGGACTGACAGGGGACCCGGCACCAGACTCAGATCCCCGGTCTGAGCCGGTCAGACTCATCACGAGATTACTGCGCCGCGCGCGTTGCGTATTAAGCGACGAAAAAATGTTTAGCGAGTGCGACCGGTCGAGCCCGTTGAGGCGCGTGCGTTTGATCTCGTCGCCGTCGTCAAAGCTGTTGCTGCCACTGGCACCAGCGCTGCCGTTGCCTTCTTCGGTTTCGAGCCAGAGGAAGGGAACGCGCGTTTGTGGCAGACCGGCCGAGTGGGGTGGCATAGGGAGTGCGATCTTTGGTTCGGGGTGGCCTATAAAAATATGAGCATCACCAACATGAATGAAAGAGAGAGACTGACGTTTAGGTAGGAGGACTTTCCGAGGGGGCTCTAGCGGGGAGATTTGGTCCATGTCGAGGAACGAACAACCAGTGATGCTCTGTGGCGGGAGGGCCGGCATGGGTGGCGGTACCTCGTGATTGACGACGACGATGGGCACCGAGGAAGATGATGGGGAGCGGAGTGATTTTGGGAGGCGCAGACTAGCATTGGACGCTGTGCGGCTGCGCAGGCGGGCCGCAGAGAGGCGAGCTATGTGGCTATCGCGTGTCGACCGTCGACTGCGTATGGACCGGACGGACTTTGTATCTGATTTGTCGAAAGCTCGAGGGCTGCCTGCTCCCGAGCTGATGAGAGTGGCTTTGGATGCGACGGCGGTAGCGGTGACGCCGAGGACGACGGCAGTGTCGGTGTTGGATACGATATCAGCGAGTGTGCCGGTGTCATCGAGGTCCTGGAAGGCAGGGTCCCGCGGTGGAACGGCGAGGGTGTCTGGTTCGTCCTCACCGTCGCTGGGTGCGATTTCTTGCTCGAGATCGTCGAACTCGATGGCCATCTTCTCTGCTTCGCGCCATGCTTCTTCGAGTTCGTCCTCGAGAGTCTGCACTCTGGCGAGGGCGCGTGCGAGGTCCTGTGTCTGTCGTTCGTGGGCCTTGTTGAGTTTCCGGAGTGCGATTCCGAGCGCCGAGGCCCAGTGCTGGTGTTGTATGACCTCAATCTGGGACTGCTGGTCTGAGATGGATACGATGGAGGAGAGGAGGGCGTCGCAAGTTGCGATGGAAGATGCGAGCTGGGTGACGAGGCCAATGATTGGATTAGCGCTGTCGGCGGTGGTGTCGGTGCCGTTAGCGCTACCGGTCGGAGCCGATGCGGAGGAGATGGCATTGAGGGCCTGGATGAGCATGGTGCGACGGCCGACTTCGAAGCGCCATCTGGCCTGTGCGGTTGCGCGCTCTGCGTTGAGGCGTTCCTGTTCGTGAACGATGTCGACCTCGAGCGCTTGGAGGGAGAGGAGGCGGACGAAGGACTCGCGGGCGCTGAGACGGATGGCTCTGGAG
Source organism: Leccinum pellstonianum (assembly GCA_038091735.1). Classification (NCBI taxonomy): domain Eukaryota; kingdom Fungi; phylum Basidiomycota; class Agaricomycetes; order Boletales; family Boletaceae; genus Leccinum; species Leccinum pellstonianum. Next base: position 15,286 of record JBBPPA010000288.1, on the reverse strand, counting down.
ACTATCTCTTGGAGCTCGGAGGAGGAAAAGGTCCACTGAGCGACTTCGAGAGGGAGACCCTTCCATGGGATGGGGGAGGGGTCGAAAGTGATGGTGGGTGGAGGGGTGAGCGGGGGCGGTGGGGTAAAGGTGGCTGGTGCGGATCTGGGAGAGTGCGGAGGAGGAGAGGAGGACGGGGATGTCTGTACCGCGACGTCTGAATAGGAAGGATCGATAGAGGCAGGAGAGGATGGCGGTCCGTCTACGTCGATGGAGTGTTTTAGCCGTGTGCGAATGCGAGGACCAAACGGTGTTCTTGTCGGTCTGTCTAGCAACGGAACGGAAGGTCGACGCGAGGGAATTTCTTGTTCGACGTCCATCATCATACTACAGTCAAGTCAGTTCGTTGGCGTGTCCTGTCGGCGAAATTGCTACCGAACATGCCAAAAAAAAAAGAATATTATAAATAATTAGCCGAACTACCATCTAATCTAATCCACACACGGTTTTCGCGGACAACACACACACCATGGCCCGATATTTTCGCGCATTGCGAGGCACACGGACATCGGTTAAAAAGAGATAAAATGGCCCCTCTCTGCTGCTCGAAGTATTCATGGATCTCCCAGTCGACATCCTTCTCGACGTATTTTCACTCTTACCCATCTCATCCGTTCTCGCCCTCCGTCGCGTAAGTTCTTTCCTTTCCCTCTCTCTGTGCGCCAATGTTCATCCGTGTAGACATGCAAAACTCTCTCTGCAGTCACCCATCTACGCCCGCTCTGGGCCCACCTCTTCCGCGCGCACGTGCTCGACCAGTACATCCCCTTCCCAGACACCTCTCTCTCTGATCTCTCTGCCCATGATATCGAGTCCCTCACCCGCCGCGCCCTCACTCTCCGTCGCGCATGGTCATCACCACTTCCTGTCCCCCACAGACAGCTCACTTTCACCACCGAGCCAACCGCGCGCATTATTTTTCTCCAGTTCCTACCCGGCCGATCCAACCAATGGCTCATCTCAGTCAGTATGACTGACAAACCAACATCGTTCCTCTTGCAGTGCTGGGACGTCGCTAGCCCACAACCACGCTGCGTCGCAGAGCTCAGGCACGCAGACGGTCCCTACGGCGGCGTCGTCCTTAATTCCGACCCGTCTACTAGCACCGCCGTCTTAGCCATGCAATCTGCCCAGTATGTCCTTCCTTCTCCTCCAGAAGCGTGTCTCTGATCCCCGCTTCCCAGGACGGAAACCTTCTCCATCCGCTTTGATGCCGAAGACCCCGAGTGTGGCTTCGAGACAGAAGCCACGATCGACGGCATTCGGGAACTTCACCTCCTATCTGGTAACAAGCTCGTCACCCGTCGGATCGAAGACGGCGGTGCCCTCTGCCTCTGGGACCTCGACGACCTCACCCAAGAAAAAGTCCAGTTGCTCAACCCGTCTATCGTCCAGGTCAGCTTCTCCCTTCCCACTCACTCGATCGTTCGGTCGCTCACACGACCTCACACAGCCTGACGACAAGATCCAGGCAGTCCACGTCGCACGCGACTACGCCGTCGTCGTCCGCGTTCAGTCGCTCGAGATCTACTCCACCACCCCGCGCCAGAACCTCGTTTCCATCCGGGGTGCACCCATCGCTTACCCACTCGCCCAGTTTAGGTTCCAGTGGCGTACAGACACAGTCGTCCTATGCGAGCAGCATGCCCCTGTGTCCCGTTTCCTGTCTTCGTCCCCGTCCAGGTCCTCTGACCCAATATACTCTCCTCCTGATTTTTCTCCCCGCCCGATCCACCTGTTCGTTCGGTTTGCAAGCATCTATCCCTGGCCTGTGAACGTCCTGCATCATTACGTCTTGCGCCCGAACGCCACCTACCGCACCCTGGGATCTATCCCGAAAATAACCATGCCAACGACGGAATACAATTTACCGTACGATCCCCGCCCGCACGCGAAGCACACCATCGGCTCGCCCGTTCGTCTGTTTGGCCAGTCGGCCGTGGCACTCGGACGATATGGTACGGTATTGTGGGTCGATCATCACACGGAGGAGTGGCTAGGACCGAGCGAACGTGGTCAGCGGTTGGCGGGGAGGATGATCGGGGTTGGTCCGTCCAGTGATTCGGAGGGGATGTCGTATAAAGGAAATACGAGTCGGGACGGGTTACAGACCAGGTCGTGGACGCCAATCGCAACCACGACGAGCGCAGAGCCTGGCGTCACTGGTGAGGTCCAGTCAAGTGGTGCGTCGATGGTGTTTAAGGTGTGCGAGGACGACGCGTGGACGCGTGTCGCGATGGAGGAGGAAGCGGGAAGGATTGCGCTCGGGCATGTCGACGGTGCGATCACCTTGTTGGAGTACTAGCCAAGCACCGACACCTTGCACCGTTGGGAGCCACGATCAGGAACAAAAAAAATATGACGAACGATCTTCATGGACAGTATCCAGTTCGGAACATGCATGTACATACTCTGCACGCATAGCAATAGAAAGCAAGCCTGCATCAACTTGGCGCACGTTTCCGAACAGGAAGATACTTGTAGCCGCAACACCTCTCTAAGATTGGAAAGTAGCCGATTTGCTGGATGTCGAGCACGTGCCGGCATTCCGACAACCTTGCAATTTACGTATTTACTTACTTAACCCTAATCCTAAAGGTTCAGGTCCATCAAAATTTTGCCGAATCTTGACAAGTGAGGAGGAGCGGGAGCAGGAGCGGGCGGGGATTGCATACTTCATGGGCGAGGGTGAGGACCAGGACAAAGCCGGGAGAGTGCGACTCTGGCCAGCCTGGGGCGAGAGACAACTTGGGCGTGCGAGGACGTAACGTGTGTGAGTGTGGCGAGCGGGCGGGGCGTGCGACAGTATCGGCAATTTGATGACCATGACTTTGCCAGACTTTTCTGGCCAGAATGTCGGGCTCCCCCTCAGCCTGAGCTCGGTAGCTAGCAGTCTTGCCGCTGCCGTCGACACGGAGCAATTAGGCAGATATGAACAATTACTCCATCGAACCTCGGATCAGCTCGTGACGGCCGGGGAGCTCATTTATTGCACATTCGCAGTCCAGGAGTTCAGGACTCGGGGGAGTGGATTTGCAGTATGTCTCTATAATATATACTATCATTACATCGGTAGTGCAAAAAAATCACTGATGATTTTCCACAACCTCAACAAGACACGTTATGACGCTCGGTACGCTACTACAGATTTAGAACATGGTAACACACTTACTTTCATTTTTGGCTGATTTTTATCTGTTCGTGTTGGGAGTACGGAAGACTCCCGATTTCTGACCCCCTTTTGCGCATCTGGTGCAAAATGTGGTCACATCGGGTCACACGCCGGCAAGCTCAAAATTCAATCTCAGAACACATGACACAGCATGGTCACATGACCTGTGGCAGACAAGTGCGCAAGATGCCGAGGAGGAGATTGAAGTTCTGTCACGGACAGGCTCGAGTGTGACAATCTCTCTCCCTCCACACCTACATATTGTGTTCTACAACTTCATCCAGTGCGTTTTTCGCTCTGACACTTTGTATATGGAACCGTTTACATGCTAAATAATAATTCCCAGGTCTCACTTCGTCAGTTGATAAGCGGGATCTCTCGGATCTGGGGCTCATAAGGCTAGTGCACATTGAAATCCTCTGATATTTTGTTAGATCACGAACAAACCGCCATCACAATCACCCTCAAGTTTTTCTCCTTAGTTAGAGTACATACTTGGCCATCTCGCATAATTTTTTCAGGACCGTAGAAAGACCAGAAGGTGTTCTGATGTTGTGTTTTAAAAGTTTTGCATTACAAAGTTAGTTTGCACTACCGATGTAATGATAGTATGTCTTTGGAAGCCGACCAACGGCGGAAACACTGAGAAGGGCGGGCACAAAAGAACAGGACCACGCTCTATAGGGCGAGTCACTGCGACGGACGGGTACAAGGGCTGCTATATATTAAGCCTAACTGAGCGCGTAATTTCCCGGGATGATGCGGCGGTGTTGATCATGATTTCTATCAGATTTGTAGGCACCAGTGCTTGTGGACTCGATGATATATACATCGACATCAATCGCCTGTAGGCTGTAGTAATAACCCAGCCGGTCCTGTGCCGTTCGTTATCTTTGTTTCAGGATCCTCTGGCTCAAATCGTGGTGAGCCAACACCACCGTTGTTGACCTCAACCGCCGTGGTAGCTCGGTTGATCCGACGACCTTCAAATCTTCGACAAACCTACCCGCACGTCTAGCAGTGAATGAGAAAAAGGTCCATCGGATGATATGATCCAAGCTAAGCGTTTTTTTTTTCCTTCGTTCGCAGTTGTCGGCTACCTTAAAGTGATGCGCTCAAAGAGTATCGAAAATTCGTTTGTCTTCTGGCTCGCGCTCGTCCGTGCTGGTTTTGGTCCACGACTCGGAGGACCGCCGCATGGTCGTACATTGGATGTCCGACTCACTCAGATTGGACTTCGACCGCCCGGCCCCCGAAGTTCAATGACTTGGCGTGCCGAGCTCGGCTCGAGCGCTCACCTGCGGATCGTACAATACTATGTAGTCGTCATCGATTCGCCTGAAAGGTAGGGAGACGAGGTCGATGCGCTCTGTACCCATACTGACAACCAAGCCGGAGGAGATCTGAAGGAGGGTAAGATACCCGAAGAACTCTGCACAGCTGTGGGGGACTCGGAAACAAATCTCCAATGCATGAATCAGCATGATTAGTACAATGATGGTCGGTTACGCCGGGACTGAATGTGCTGGCACTGCCGCACTAGTACTAAGTAAGACAAGAGGTGGGTTTGAGCGTGTATTCCAAGGCAACCGTTGAGCCCGGATGGCTCTCGATCAAGGGTATCGCATGGGGTATGTCACCGTATGTATGAAGTCGTCCACTGAGTGCTTGCAGCTCAGATCAATGACATCAGGGTCGATGCAGCACTTGGACACGTGAGGGCGTTGACGATCACTGTGTTGAAATTGCCCCGCGTGATTCTAACTCCCGGCGACATGCCTGCCGCCCCGGGCGGCACCTGAGATCGCGTCGGAGTTGAATTCTGACTTCGCGTTTCAGCAATTCATCATTTGACTTCACGTGCCCATCACATTGAACGACAGCGACAGGTCGAAATAAGGCATCCTCGAGCAATCAAGTCGTGTGGTCATCATGATCTATGATTTCTTGGACCTGATATTACGGGTCTCATCGACGAGGTATCTGTACCGTTGGACTCCAGGCCTAATTGAAAGAACTTGACGAACACGTAGGTCTTTCAGTTACTGGAAGCCAGCGACTCTCGACGCGGGGTCATGGAGCTAGATGGAAATCGCACCCGAAAGCGGGCTCGGAACTTGTTTCTGTCACTCGAATGACTACCAATTATCAGATGTCACTCTGTGGAATTCGTGGATCACATCACAGGGTTAGCCCCTGACCCAACCCTGACCTGCCTTCTTGAACCGCGGTGTTACAGACACCTATGGCGACGATGTCCGAAATGGATCCACAGATCTATCTCTCCTCCTAGCTACTATCCGGGGCAAGTTTGCCCTAGGGATGGGTCATCTGATGCAGCTCGGTTCTTTTATTCATGACTTCGTCCGATCGCTCCCGGCATATGAAATGAAAGATTGGGCGTGCATATATGAGCCAGCTCTCATATCAGTTACAAATTTCGACCTCCGGGGAGTCAAACCGCTCGTTGCGAGTAACGATGGAACTCACTCCACCCCTCTCACAATATGTTGAATCGTTGTACGCTTCGCTGTTCTTTTCCTCAATCATGACAACGGCGTTTTATGGTATAACATGCATGCAGTCGTGAGTGGCGTTCATTTCATGTGTTTGATGGGAGGATGGCCGATCTCAATCACTTGGTCAGATTCTACTATTTTATCCAGTGAGGTTCACGTTTATCGCACTTTCTCTGGATCACCGAGTATTTGTCCCAGTTATCAGGACGATTCTTGGCGCATAAAGCTAATAGTGAGTCATAGTAGTTGTTCACAAGTTCAGCCTGCTAATACAACGCATTCTTTCAAGGTGGCAGTTCTGTGGTATAATTCTCTCGCCCTCAGTTTAGTAGTGTCCTTGACGTTTTACAATAGGGGGTTGGATACGATTCATGAAGCGTTAACCGTCTCCGGCAGTAAGTTCGTAAACCGGAAACCTCGTTCTTGTTCATCCTGGCGTCCCACACAGCGTACAAGTTCATTTTGATCGGCTTGATAAGTCCGTTGTCGTTATTGAACACGATACCGTGAGTCATTGGCGCTCATACTGCCGCTGGTCGCATGTTGAGATGTGTATTCTTTCCAGCGAGTTCATGGTAAGTTACGTCTTTGACGCCATCGGAACATCCGCCGACGTTGTGATAGATTCAGTTGCTCACAACGGTGCCTGTTTATTTTTTGCGCAATGGACGGTAGGATTTACATCATCCAGGCGCTGGCTGCCGTACTTGCGCAAAGCTATTTTATCTATCGAATATACGCTGGTTCGTTACTTGTCGAGTTATTTTATTTGGGACTGAAAGTCGTTCAGTTAGTGGGAAGAAGAATCTTCCGGTCCTCGTTTGGGTGAGGGATCTATCCAAATAACGAGCCACACAATCGGTTGACCGGTGGTTTATAGGCCATCTTAGGATGTTACCAGCTTTGTAAGACTCTGTGTGTTTCAGGGAAGTGAACCCTAACCTTTTCCTGAACGTTAGTGGCCACCATCTGTAAGCTTTCACAGGTCCCTTTCATGCCAGTACACTCTAACCGTTGACACTCTCAGTTTACCTAGCCAAAGCACTTTATTTCGATGAAGGGTTCGTTCGTTCCTTTTGCAGAGAATGCAAACTGCGCAGATTTACTGTTGATTTAGTAGCCTGCAAGTCATCAGTGTCACTACACTGCATGGAAAGTTCTTCACTGTGAGCGTATATTTCCGTTCTCCGAACCAAAAAATCTTAGCTTTGTGTGGACAGACCATCTCCACCTCGGTACTCTCTATTGCTGCTGGGGTAGACATCATAATCGCAATTTCCTTGACGTACATTCTTCTCCAAAAACGGACTGCCTCAAGCTTCCCAAGGTAAGAACACAGGGACCATGTATCTTCGAACAACCGCATCTAAACTGTGGTCGACAAGCACGTCACATATTTTGCAACGCTTGATTTGGTTTTCGGTGAACACGGGTTCATGGACGGCATTGTTTGCACTGCTGGCCGTTATCTTGGTGCGTTCTGGTAATATTTGTCACATCCATCTTGCGCTCATGCCTGAGGAACACTGCAGTTACATGTCTTTCCGACAACAATGATTAACGCATTGTTTTCGATCCCGCTTTGCTCTATCTACTGTAACACGGTACTCGCGAACCTGAATGCAAGACAATACATTCGGGGCGAAGTGACAGAAGACAATGCCGACTCTGAGCAGGCCACAGGGTCGCGGGGAACAACTTTCATTATGATGCCGACGGACAGACAAATGTTTCGTTCTTCCGCCCCCGTTGTTCAGGTAAGTTCTCACAATGATGATGCAAGTCGTCGTTGCGGTTTGGCTGGACACTGATTCGGCCTGGTAGCGGAATACGGTGTCGTTTCATCCGGTGACCGTCCGAGACCTCGGACTCGGAAAGCGCAGTGTGAGCTGCGACGGGTTTAATAAGATATGATGGTGCCAGACGCTGGTTTCCCCTGTGTAGTAGTTGATCCTGTTTGTAGTATTGTGTATTTTTGTTCGTTTTTCTTGTATGTGTATTCGACCCGCGAATTGACTCAGCCTACTTTGGCGAATCGTAGTGAATTCGGTTCATTCCTCACCGCCCTCAGCAGAAAGACTGGAAGTAACTTGGCCTTTCCGGCGCGGTCCGGCTGTCCGCCGTCGTCTGCGGAGTTTGCCGAACTCCACAGTTGGAGTTTCCGTATTCCGACCGGGATCAAGGCTTTGCACTTACGATCAATCAACCCAAAACTCTCAGACATCGGAAGCGTCAAAGCCTAGGTATTATTGACGATGGCGAATGATCGAGAGACCTTGTTGAGCATGGGCTTTGACCCCGCTCGTGTCGATTGTCAGTACACTCGTTCAACATGTGCTCGATCACGAGGAGGCTGTTACTGACAACAACTCCGACTGGCATTCGTTGTTCGCAATTTCTTCTAGGGGCACTCAGGGCTACCAATGGAAGGGGTCTGCAGCCTGCGATGGATCACCTGCTCGAGCACGATGGCGAAGCCGTCCCCACGTCAGGATCTGGCGGTGGCACATCGACATCGGGGGCGGGTGGTCAGGTGGTGGACGTGGATGACGACGAAGACGCGGAAGCAGCCGCGCTGGGAATCGGTGCGACTGACCTCGAAGCCAAGGTAAGCGTCTCGCGATTGTCGGAGATGCTACACACATAGGTGTATGCGACCCGCTGACTGGCGCGTCTCGACCAGAGCATCAAGTGTACGATATGTAGCAAGGTCTTTCGTAATACCGCACTGGCCAACTATCATGCCGAGAAGAGCGGACACGACCAATTTGAGGAGAGTACGGAAGAGGTGAGCCCGTACAGTGAGACTGTGGTAGCTGAAGTGACCTGGGGCTCGTACGCCGCTCGCGAACAGATAAAACCGCTTACGGAAGAAGAGAAGCAGGAGAAGCTCGCAGAACTGCGAGCCAAGATGTCAGAGAAACGCGCCCTTAAGGCAGAGCAGGAAGCCAAAGAATCCAAGGCGAACGAGAATATTCGGCGTAAGCAGGGAAAGGTGGGTTCGATCGCATCGCGGCATCTCCATCATGTCTCACACGGTCGCTCAGGACATCGGTAAGATCAAAGAGGAGATGAAGGAAAAGGAGATAATCAAGGAGGCAGAGCAAAGACGACAAGGTGCGTTGAACGTTTCAGGATGTTGTCCCCTGTTGTTTCTCATCCCTTGTCATACGCCCCGCTCTACACTCAATGCATGCATGCGCGTACAGACAAAATTAACGATGCTAAAGCGAGAGCGGCTGTCCGCGCGCAGATCGAGGCGGACAAGAAAACCCGCGCAGAGAAAGCCGCGCGGGAAAAGGCACTTCGAGAAGGACGACCGATCGTCGATGCGTCTGGACCCTCTTCTACCACTACGACAACGACAACTGCCGCCACCTCGAGTAGCAACAGCGCAGTGGCAGGCAAAGACTTCAAGGACACTCGGCTGCAGATTCGACTCGCAAGTGGCGGGGATGCGCCGTACGTGACGACGCTTCCGAGCGATTCGAGTACGTGGTTCGCTTTCTTATCGTGTATATGTTTTTTTTTCTTCCTTTCCCTCGTCTCACATCTTCCATTTCCCTGGCGTGTTCCTCGGGGTCGATATTTATATATTGACATTCACGTAGCGCTGCAAGACGTGGCAGAGTTCGTCGCGGCACAAACGTTGAGTGTTAGCGTCGACACGGTCTCGTTCGCCCAACACTTTCCTAGGTGAGCTCCGGGCCCTCTTTTGTCGTCGTAGCGCGTACACGCGGATTGAGCACGCTAACCTTGCGTCCATCGTGGCGTTCCCTCGGCGTATTTCGGATTGATACAGGAAAACCTTTTCGCGCACCGACTTTGGAAAGACGCTGCGCGAGCTTGGATTAACACCCTCAGCAGTGGGTCTTGTTTCACGCATCAGGTTTGGAGAAACTGATGAATGTTGCGAATAGGTCTTGATCGCATCCTGATGCATCAAACTTTGGGTGTTTGGACCACGCAAGAGAAGACATTGGCAAATGAGAAACATCACTTGATGATGATGTGTGTAACATGTTTTGTTTGTTCTTGTGGTTTGGAGTGTATGTACACGCAGAAACTTTCGAGAGTCTGCGGAGATGTGGAGCTTGTCCAACGCGACGCCATGACTTCCGAGAAGACCTGTAAATTATACGTAAAGAGCTCACCCACACACGTATAATTGTGACCACTCATCGCAAGAGGAACACGAGGTAGCCTGTTCTGAGTTCGAGAGAGGCGACAGCCTCTTCCTCGTCGGCGCATCTGACGAGGCAGTCAAGGGCGTGCCAGACGCAGTCAAACACATCGCGTCCTCTAGAAGCAGTGGACCCCGATGGTTCGGAGCTTCCCAGAAGTTCCTAGTGACCTAGAATCGCCAGATTAATTTCCACCCCCATTGAACTGATCGGGTCGGCCGTTAACGGTACGGAACTCAAGGACGAGTTCGTCAGTCCAACGTTGCAGGTATACATATTCGGGGCAAGCCTTCAAAATTCGTGCACGGTACTAAGTCAACCTTCAGTACTCAGCATCAGGGAGTTAGATATCTCGCTCTCAAGTTCCCGTGGGCTACTTATTTTTTGAGGTATAATAAGCAAGGCCATAGTATGACATAAACATGCTCGTTCGACAAAACAGGGCTCGACAAAACAGGGCCGTCGCCAAAGTCGGCTGAGTCAAATCGGAGTCTTCCGCGGGTCAAATGCTATCGAACGCTCAGATAAGAAAAAAAAGGAACGATAAAATACACGTTCAAAACGTATGCAGGATCAACTTCTATGCAGGGGTGATAGCGAATATAGCGCAGTCGACATCTATTGTATCTCAAACCCATCCCAGTTCACGCTGCGCTTTCCGACGTCACGGACGGTCGCCGGATCTCATTTACAAACGACACTGTATGATCCCGCTATCAGGGCGAATCAGCATCCAAGCACACCGTGAAGATCAGGAAAAAGCACGAACGACGAACCGCATCATCATGGTTAGAACTTACTTGACCAAGGGTGGTGGAAGAACGAAACTGTTTATGTCTGTCCGTTGGCATCATGATGATCATCCCCCGCGACCCTATCGCCTGCTCCGAGGAGCCATTATCCTCTGTCGCGTCTCCTCGAATGAATTGTCTTGCATTCAGGTTCGCGAGTACCGTGTTACAGTAGAGCGAGCAAAGCGGGATCAAAAACATCACATAAATCATGTTCGTCGGATAGACATGCAACTGCAGTGTTTCTCAGGCATGAGCGCAAGAGGTTATCAATATTAACAGAACGCACCAAGATAATGGACATGAGTGAAAACAATGCTGTCCATAAACCCGTATTCACCGAAAACAAAATTAAGCGTTGCAAGATATGTGCCGTGCTTGTCGACCACAATTTAGATGCGGTTGTTCGAAGATACATGGTCCCTGTGTTCTTACCTTCGAAAGCTTGAGACAGTCCGTTTTCGGAGAAGAATGTACGTCATAGAAATGGCGATTATGACGTCTACCCCAGCAGAAACAGAGAGTATCGAGGTGGTTAGGATCTGTCCACCCGAAGCTAAGACCCTTGGTTCGGAAAACGGAAAAGATAGGCTCACAGTGAAGAACCTATCATGCAGCGTCACTACGCTGACGACTTTCAGGCTACTAAATCAACAGTAAATCTGCGCAAGCTTGCTTTCTCTGCAGGAACGAACGAACCCGTGACTGAAATAAAGTGATTTGCATAGGTAGACTGAGAATGCCAACGGTTAGAGTGAGTGTATTGACATGAAAGGGACCTGTGAAAGCTTACAGATGGTGGCCACTAACGTTCAGGAAAAGCACGGTTAGGGTTCACTTCCCTGAAACACGTAGAGTCTTACAAAGAATGTAACCTCCTAGGATGACCTATAACCCACCGGTCAACCAATTGTGTGGCTCGTTATTAGGATAGATCCTTTACCCAAACGAGGACCGGAAGATTCTTCTTCCCACTAACTGAACGACTTTCAGTCCCAAATAAAATGACTCGACAAGTAACGAACCAGCGTGGATTCGAAAGACAAAGTAACCTTGCGCAAGTACGGCGGCCAGCGCCTGGATGATGTAAATCCTACCGTTCATTGCGCACAAAAAAAAAAGGTACCGTTGTGAGCAACTGAGTCTATTACAACGTCGGCGGATGTTCTGAAGGCGTCAAAGAGGTAACTTACTATGAGCTCGCTGGGAAGAATGCACATCTCAACATGTGATTAGCGGCAGTATGAGCGCCAATGACTCACGGTAACGTGTTGAAAACTAACGACAACGGGCTTGTCAAGCCGATCAAAATGAACTTGTACGCTGTGTGGGACGCCAGCATGAACGAGAACGAGGTTTCCGGTTTCCGAACGTACCGCCGGAGACGATTAACCCTTCTTGAATCGTATCCAATCCCCTATTGTAAAACGTCAGGGACACTACTAAACCGAGGGCGAGAGAACTGTACCATAGAGCTGCCACCTTGAAAGAATGCGTTATATTAGCAGGCTGAACTTGTGAACGACTACTATGACTCACTAAGAGCTTTATGTGCAAACGATCGTCCCGATAACTGGGACAAATACTCGGTGATCCAGAGAAAGCGCGATAAATGTGGACCTTACTGGATGTAATAGTAGCATCTAACCAAGTGATTGAGATCGGCCGTCCTCCCATAAATACATCATGAAATGAACGATACTCACGACTGCATGCATGTTATGCCGTAAAGCGCCGTCGTCAAAATAGAGGCAAAGTACAGCGGAGCGTACAACGATTCGATATATGATTGTGTGGGGGGCGTACTGAGGTCCATCGTGACACGTAACGACCGTGGTTTGAGCAGTAGCAAGTCGCCGGAGGTCGAAATCTGTAATTGAGATCAGTTAGTTTATATGTATATGCACACCGGATATCTCATTTATGTAATGGAGCGATGCGATAAATAAAAGAACCGAACCGCATCCTGCCAGTGAGAACTTTATTTGATTGGGACACCATATGACATCGGTTGTCTGTTGAGACTGGACTTGGAGGAATAGCATCTGGGAAGATCCGGGAAAGGAGAACTTGGGAATTGGATGCGGCCATCCATTGTGGAAAGGGAAAGACATATTCGCCATAGGCGCCTGTGATCACACCTTGATCCAAGTAAGAGGCTGACCATTGTACCGGGTAGCCGGAGGGTGCTCAAGAGGAGTGGAGCTGGTCGGAGGGGTGGCAGGGGTCCATCCGGCTGTTGCCGGGTTAGGTAGCGTAGCCGAGCATTGTCAGTCGTCGTTCCTTCTTCTGTAGAGCGCTGTCGTGCGCGGGGGCCATTCCCTCTGTTCCTCTCCTGCCTGGTCCACCATCTGATGATTGGTGGTCATTCGAGTGACAAAAAAACTCCGAGCCCACTGTCGTCCAGCTGGCTTCCGCGAACTGAGAGACCTAACCTTCGTCAAGCTCTTTCAACCAGGCCCATTGTCAGAGTTTGGCAACTGTAGACCACATGACTGGTTGCTCTAGCCCTTGTTTCAATCGGTCGCTGTCGTTCTTGGGGCACTTGAAATGACGATGTGCTGAAACACGAAAATCAGAGTTCGAGCAAAAGTTGCGACCCGATCTCAGGTGCAGGTGGTACGTTGCAAGCCGGAGTCGGAATCCGAATGGAACATCCCAGTGACCGTCAACGTCCAAAGTGTTCGTCGTCTTCTTTTCCTTCGCAGTGTCGGTCACCGCCGTTGATTCTATCGATAATTCGTTTATTTTCGGGCTCGCGGGAGTCGTTCGTGCTGGTTTCGTTCTACGAGGACACAATGTCGATTGTAAATTAGGTGTCCGACTCACTCAGATTGAGCCCCGACCGCTTGGCCCGAAGTTCAACTTGGGATGCCGAGCTCGGCTCGCCTCGTGACAATATCTTCGGAGATGGGCCATGCGCTCTGTACCCCATACCAACACCCAAGCCGAAGGTGATTCGAGGGAGGGAAAGATCTGAGATCTGTGGGGAAAACAAATTGCCGGTGCTGCATCAATGATCATACAGTACTGTACAACGGTGGTCGGTCACTACGCCGGGACTGACACTGGCATTGCTGGCACACGGTACCAGCGACAGGAGAGGGCCCTGCAGGGGTGGGTTTGAGCGTGTGTTCCACAGCAACCGTCATCCACCAAGTGCAACTCAGATCAGGGTCAAGTACTTACGTGAACAACACGACGACACGACGCAGTGCGGGTAAATTGTAAGTATAAAGTTTTTCGAACGAGATGATGAAGAACGTCAGGTCGGCTGAGCTACCATGGTGATTGAGGTCAACGACGGTGATACGTTGGTTGGCACATCGAATCAAAATAACGAATGGCATAGGACCGGCTATTGAAGGCAATCAATGCGTATGTATCAACTTGAAAGAGTCCACAAGTACTACTGGTTGCCTACAATCAATCGTGATCACCGGCAACAACACCGGCTCGATCATCCCAACTCATGTGGTTACGCGCTCAGTCGTCGAGGGTTCTGAAAGACATGTATATCATAGGGATTAAAGGACATAGAGCAGTGCTACATACGGTATCGAGCATATTAAATCATAGCTACTGGATGCAGACGAGCAAGATTGATAATCGTTACAGGTGAGGTGATGCAGAACAGCGAGACAACAGTGGGTCCAAGAAATGAAAATGAAGATGCAAGTAATGATGTGCGGATGATGATATAGGGGAAAATGTCAAGAAATGCAATAATCTATGCGCACACGGTCGACAAAGAGATCTCGGAGACACAAATCTCAACAGGCCATGTCATTCTCCTTCCTCGCCGGGGCCGATCGAAAGAGGCTCATCATGTTCAGCGCAGACGGCTTCCTCTTCATCGACATCCCCAAACTCCTCAACCCATCGTTGACCGTTCGCCATGGCACGTTAATCGCCGCCCGATTACATTCGACAGGTTGGGCGCGCACAGCCGCCGTTGGGGTCGCTGGCCCTGAGACTGAAATTACAGGCTTGAAACTAGCCTCGATAAAGTCCCTCCGGACCCTATCCGCATCGATCGGCGAGTTCGTCGGTCGCTTGGACGCCGGACTCGGTGGGAAAAGCTTCAGAGGTGCAGGCCGTCTCCTTGCCTTTCTCTTGGGCTCCATCGACGGACTCGAGCTCGGACTCCTCAGCGAGTCGTGCAGCCGCGAAAACGCCGCATCGACCAAAAAGTCGGGTTTCTGGAGATGCATGGCGGCGCGACGCGGTCGATAAGGGAGGCAAAGGACGGATATGGGCTTGCGCGTCGCAAGGGGTAAGATAGCACCCCCGAGGTTGTCCCCATCAAGGACTTCGGTCGGTCGAACGATGTACTTGGGGTCCAGATCTGAGTCCTGCGTCGAGACGCTGTCGCGTCGCTCGTCTCCGGGCATCACAATAGAAGGTGACATATTCCCGCCAAAAGTGACCCACTGGAGGTTACCACCAGCGGTGACTTGAGGACGAGACTCGTCACCCTGCGCAAGGAGATGGGCATACTCCAACTCTTCGTCCTGGTCCCACCAGACACCGCCCTTACCGTCGCGATAGATGTCTTCAAGGCCGACAGCGCCTATAGCC
>JBBPPA010000287.1:0-26392 GCA_038091735.1 Leccinum pellstonianum | reverse complement strand
TATAAGTGGGACCGTCGGTAGGACGGAACCACGCTTTTTACTTTACAACCCACATCAATCTATAGGCTTTATTGTCCGTTGGTGTGATTTGAAGCGAGAAGCGCCCCAAATCCTTATACTTTTTTGACAACGCCTCACCATTGATGAGCCGCACACAAACCAGGAGCCAAACCCGGGCGGTACGAGTACCGCCGGAGAGCGCCCCTAGCCCGGCGCCTGACGAGCAAGCTCGTCGATCGCCGAAGCGAAATCGAAAGAAGAAGAGATCATCCCCTCGCACCGAGGGGAACGAAGGTCAGAGTAACGACCCGATGCCTGGAGGGTTCGCAACCCCCGAAACGGCCGGAACGGCCGGAACGAATGAGCTACCCGCTCGCTTGGAAACGAGCCAAGAGTTCGTCGAGAGGACGCTAAGCCCGCTCACCGAGCAAGGCGAAACGATCCTACCTCAAGACGAGTCCACGCCAGCACCAGATGGCGCACAATTGGACGGCGACCAAGTCGGATCGCCACTCATAGCGAGCGCGAGCCTGGGCCCCAGGCCGAGGGCCAAAACGCCCATCAGTCAGGTACTTAACGGGTCCAACAGGAGCCCCCCCTGGCAATCGACGCCAGTTCACACTGGCAATGCAAACAACCTAGGTCCGACGACCCGGAGGATCACCCTCCTGGACCCTGCCGAGTTGGCAAGGAACATAGACGACCTCATGCGAGACCAATCGGTCGCTTGGAGCCTCTACGAAAACCCCCCTGGGTTTGACAACCATGGTGTAAGCCATGGACGGCACCAGGCCGATAAGATTAATAGGATGAGGGAAGCCCTCAACGAGATGTTGGACGAGGCCAGCAGAGCAACGACTCTGGAAGGCGAAAGCCCGGTCAAGCGAGAGCCCGTCGAAACGACGCCTAGGCCCACGTCACGCCTCACCGACTACAACGATCTGTACGTCGATGAAGTACCGGCCGTGGAGGAGCCAGCGGGAACCCCGCCGAGGGAATCTCCTATGGGCTCACCACTGCGACCTCGCCGAGAATTCCTCGCGGATGTGCCAGGGCGGCCCGAGTACCTGAACCGCGACCCCGAGGCAATCATGCGCCATATAGCGCTGCAGCAAGAAGCCGAATACGGGGGAGCGGACAATGGGACCAAGAAAGGGCCCACAGACCCTCCAAGGGACGAGCGTCGCGAAAGGGAAGCGCAACGGCCCAATCGGCGTGAGCCGCATCGCCAGCAGAATATTGGCCCCAGAGATAGGGTACCAAACGTGGCTGGAGCCCCAGGAGGACCACCTCCACCAGGACCACCTGGAGACGACGACTCGAATCAGAGCTCGAGTGAAGAGGACCCGAGCGAAAGCGTAATTAACAGCGAACAGAATTACGTTCACCAGCAACTGGTGGCGCACGACCGTGCCAATCGCCAGTACTTACGGGGTTACACCCCCGGGAACGCCCGCTACATGGACGCGATGCAAGATCGGTACACCCGGAGGATCCGGGAGATGGTGGGTGACCCGCTGGGCCAAGTCGGGCCCGAACTCAAGGCCATGAACCCGCCAAAGCCAGGCAAGTATGGCGGTCAAGACGACCTTGAAAAGTTCGACGATTGGTTGAGCCAATTGCTCAAGTACTTCCGAACGTTCAAGGTCGCGGGACCTGACCGAGACGCGGATCGCGTACTGTACACCGGACTGTACCTCGAGGGCATAGCAGCTCAGTGGTACGACCAGGAGATCGAGTCTCCGGACAGAAGAGTCCGTCATTGGGACTTCGAGTCCCTTATCAGCGAGTTGTTTAAACGCTTCGTTCACGAAGCATCCGCGCAACACGCGGCCGATCAATTCGATCGAACGAGGTACGACCCCGAGAAGGGGGTCCTAGCCTTCTACAACGACCTGAAACGGCGGGCTCACCAGATGGTCGAGCCACCCGATGATTACTCATTCCGGAGGAAATTCCTCCGTGGGCTACCCCACGCGATCATCAAAGCGATCTATGAGGCCCGGGGAATATCCGCGGAACACTCTACGATCGAGGAGGTACTAGACGAGGTGCGCAGGATGGAGACCGCCCAGAAGGCAATCGCGCAACACCTCAGAGTCGGTCAAGGCTCTGGAGGAAGGAGCCCACAGAAGAGCTCCAACTCGCAAACGAGTAAAGCTCCCGACGAGGGAAGTACCAACGATCGACGTGGGAAGCCGCCGTTCTACAAGCGAGGCGACACCCTGTATCGACGAAGGGAGAGGACATCCCGATTCAATAAAGGAAATGGGAACGTCACTCCGACGCGAGGGAGCGAACCCGCTAAGGACAAGCCAGCCAGGAAGTTCCTGCCTGGAATCATCTGTTTTAGATGTGCAAAGGAGGGCCACATGGGCCCCGATTGCGACCAACCTGACCCTGGGCACAATTCATCAAAAAGACGACTGTTCGCGGTCGACGTTCAGGGAGCAGAAGGAACCGCTTGTGCCCACGAGCACAATACGACGGCAAGCGAACAAGTCGCGAGCCAGGACAACCCCGAACCATCTGCGGGCGATGACGAAGCGTCCAAGGGACTAGATACATCCGAAGATAGCTTATTCGACAGCTATGAAGAAGTATCAGAGATCGACGATGACGACGAGCCCGTCGCCTACTTCGGCGCCATGCACGAAGTGAGTGGAAATCACCCGGACGAGAACCACATCGTCCGATGCGCTATGGCGCACGTCGTCGAAGATGACGACATGCCAGGACTCGACGACCCGGGTAGCGACAATGCATCCTTCACTTCCGGGGATGAGTCCATGTCTGGAGACGATAACCCCGATCCCGATGAACTCGCGACTGGTGTTCCCATCAACGCGGGACTGCCGTCCAGGAACTGGCA
This sequence comes from Leccinum pellstonianum, assembly GCA_038091735.1. Classification (NCBI taxonomy): domain Eukaryota; kingdom Fungi; phylum Basidiomycota; class Agaricomycetes; order Boletales; family Boletaceae; genus Leccinum; species Leccinum pellstonianum. The sequence continues at coordinate 23,520 of JBBPPA010000287.1, read as the reverse complement.
ATGGCACCCGCACTATGGGGTGATGCACAGGGGCCCGTGCACAGAATGCGCACTGCGCGCCCACCACGTAGAGCGGGGGATGCGCGAAGCTACCACTTCGATTAGCCACGCGATGGACGAACCGACGAGGCGGGCTCACGCTGAATACCAGCGCGGCGTCGACCTTGGGAGGAGAACGCGCATTGCGTACGTCGACGGCGACGCTGATGCCGAACTACCGACCGCGATACGACTGATGGCTGAGCTCGTTCGGGAAACCGAAGAACAGCGCCGAGCGGCGCAGATCGCATTACTGGAGGCGAGGACATATGCCACCAGGGGCGTGACGGAACGTCTGTTGCATCACATCGACGACGCCACCGATCGATTGGTACAACTCGAACGAGTAACCCAGTGCGTACAAGTCAACGCAGATACCGTCAAGGTATCGAGCCCAGGAGGCACCCTGTGGGTGAACGAGGACGGTACTGTACAAATCAGACTGTACCAAGAGGAAGGAAGCGGCGTGAGACGCCCGAGAACGTGGGACGACCCGATCGACCTCCCCGAACTCGACGAGGAGCCATACCTCGAGAACGCCATCGCTGGCGAAGTAGGAGCGGGCGGAGGAAGAACCCCGGGCTCTCCTAGATGGCGGTGGTCCCGATTATTCGGCGCCGTACACGTAGGCGACTCATGCTCGGAGTGCCATGCACGGGCAGTGCACATCACCAGGCACGTCCTGGATCGATCTGGCAACATTGAGCCAGTGCTTCGCTACCCATCGCAATTGGCGCGTCGGAAGTACGACGAAGGATGGGACGAGGGAAATCGTGCTCAACCACAGGCTAACATGGACAATCATCGACGCATGATCAGCGCATTACGAATACTCGCGGGACATATCGTCCACTACCGCGGCGTCATGCGCGAAATCAGCGAGACCTCGGCCGTTCGCGCGAGCAGCCTCATCCGCCAAGGTGGGACTCCGGTGGAGATACAACACTGTATCGACGCCTTCCGCCGCTTTGATGGCACGGAGCTGCAAACGGAGCCACGCAACGTGCTCATATTCCCGGACGACCTACGAATCATGACGCCAATCGGCCCAGTAACGATCTCTCGATTAGGGCTACCGATAAATCCATCGGTAAGCCTTGCGTCGATGCATCTGGCAAGGGTCCAGGACCTGCCGGCGGGGGACCGCACGGAGCGCGCGTTTAGGTATACAATGCGCGCCAAGAACCACCCGGACACAGCGGATGAACGACCGCAGATACCAGCGACGCTGAGGAACTGCGCTACATTATATATCCACCTCAACGGGTGCAAGGCGCTCACGATGATCGACACCGGCAGTACCGGTAACTTCGTCAGCCCAGCGTTCGCTGCGGTGACCAAGTTGGAGACGTTCCCTCTCCGCCAGCAGCTGACGCTGCAGCTGGGCTGTATAGGCAGCCGATCAAAGATCTCACACGGCGCTAACGCACCCGCCGCAATTGGCGATCTATCCACGAACGTGTACATGGACGTCGCCAATATAGACCGCTATGACTGCATCCTGGGGATACCATTCCTGCGGGAATATGGAGCTATTCTGGACTTCTCCATCAACCGAATGACCCTAGACGGCGGGCATGGCGTCGAACTCAATGGTCACGATGACGACAACCAGACCAAGGTTGAACGGGCGCACACAAAGCGCTCGCTCACCCGATCCGAATGACTCCTGCGCCCTGACAGGCAGACTGTGCCTGTACAGGGCTTGAAGGGGGAGGGAGGATCGAGGAAAAACCAGACACCAGGTGCTGGTAACCTGGACGAGGTTGGTGCTGGATCACCACGAATCGCAGCAATAACGAAACAATTCGCGAAAGAGGACATCCCTCGACTGAAAGAGCAGTGGTACTCACGCTACAAGCACAGGCTGGGAGGAGTAGTCCCAAAACTTCCCCCGCTGAGGGAAGTGAATCATCGAATCCCGATAATCGACGAGCGTAAACTATACGCGTACCATCTACCACGGTGCCCAGATGCACTGAAGCAACAGTTGACGGATAAGATCCGACAGTACACGGACGCGGGATGGTGGATGCTAAAGAGCGTCCCACAGGCCGCGCCAATGTTGTGTATCCCGAAGAAGAGTGGGAAACTGCGGACAGTAATCGACTGTCGCAAGCGAAATGACAACACGATCAAGGACGTCACTCCCTTCCCAGACCAAGACCAGATACGGATGGATGTCGCAAGAGCGAAATACCGATCGAAAATCGACCTATCGAATGCCTACGAACAAGTACGCATTGAACCAGATGACGTCTGGAAGACGGCGTTCGCCACTATATACGGGACGTTCCTGTCCCAGGTCATGCAACAGGGTGACTGTAACGCCCCTGCGACGTTTCAACGGCTAATGACCGTCATCTTTAGGGACCACATAGGTCGGTTCGTCTACGTTTACCTAGACGACATATTCGTATATAGCGATACGATTGAGGATCACGAGAAGCACCTCGGCATTGTATTCGAATTACTCGAAAGATCCGACTTTTACCTTGAGAAGGAAAAGTGTGATCTGTATGCAGACCGACTGGACTGTCTGGGTCATATAATCGACCGAAAGGGAGTCCACGCCGATAGAGACAAAATGTCCCGGGTCCGAAGGTGGAGAACACCTCGCTCGCTCAACGAAGTGCAACAGTTCGTTGGACTCGTAGAGTATTTGGCTCAGTTCATGCCAGACGTATCTGCCTATACGACACCACTGACGGGGATACAACGGAACGGGCATCCGTTCCAGTGGAGAGAGGTTCACGATCGATGCTTCCAGATCATAAAGGACCTGGCCTGCAAGTACCCGATTCTGCGACCAATAGATCCCCGAAAGGAGGAGCCAATATGGCTCGTCTGTGATGCGTCACTGTACGGCGTGGGCGCGTTGTACGGGCAAGGCCCTGATTGGAAGACATGTCGACCCGCAGGTTTCATGTCGAAGAAGCTGAGTGACGCGCAACAGAACTACCGCACATTTGAGCGCGAAACCCTCGCCATCATTGAAGGACTGATGAAGTGGGAGGACAAACTCCTCGGGTTCAAATTCACGATAGTCACTGACCATGAGGCACTGGGATACCTCCAAACACAGCGTAGCATCAGGAAACATGCAAAAATTCTGAAATTACTGAGAATGTCTTACATGCCTGAAACCAGGCAAATAAGATAAATAAGTCATTTAGTCACTCAGAATTTGTCTGATTTCAGTTATGTCTACTTCTGAAATATGAAACTCAGTCTGGCAGTCTGTCAGTTTGCTGGTCTTTCAGCTAATCAGTCAATTCAGATTCTCTCTTCATCAGATCACCAGTTTATCAGTCAGGTCAGATGAATAGTTTGTCAGATAATCTGTCATTCAATATTTCAGTCAAGTCAGACTAATTTAGTTCTTCAGATTACAATGCATCAAGTTATTTCAGTCACCTAAGAAAAATGGTCCATCAGACAATCCAGTTCATTGGTTCCTCAAACAATCATGCAGCAAGTTACTTCATTGACCTGGGAAGTATGGTCTTTCAGATCACCATAAAATAATTCACTCTGAAGCTTAGATAGCTAAGAAGCATTGTCTGTCAGAAGTAAGTTGCTTTAGTCATACAGATTGGTTAGTCCGCCAGTAAGATTAGAGATACAGTTTGTAAGTCTAGAAGGCTTGCAGGTTACCATTGAAGCAGTCCTATGGATCATTCAGCCTTTTTGGAAAACATTAATGCATTCAGCATGTCTGTATAATCTAAGTAATCTAAGTAATCCTGAACCTACTCAGAATCATCCTCCATACACTGAGCTCGAGCCGATGACTGTCCACTCTTAGACCTGATAGAGAGGGGGGCTTTTACCTGGTAGGCTCCAACATACTTCTTGGCACCTTCAATGATCTTACCCCACCTTCGATCTGTAATCCAATCTATAGAGTTCATCACCTCATTGGTTGCATAACTCCATATGGTTCCCGAAAACTTCTTCTCTCCCTTGGGAGCAACGACAAACTCTCCTGAAGACCATTGACGAAAAGCCCTCTCAACCTATGGAAGTGATCAGTAAGAAAGGCTGTAGAAAACAATAGACATACTGCAACAGTTGCTAAACCGAGGGCTCCACAAGGAGGGTTACCCTTCACAAGCTGTTTGCTTGCCTCAGGAAGATCATGAATAATTTCTAGGTGATGTGCAAGCGTGTCGAGAATACACTCATGCAAAAAGGCACCTTGCCCGACCTTTAAATATAATTAGCAAAGAGAATACTCGGAGACGATCTTCTCATACCGGCTTTACAGGATTGGATTCATCCACATCCTTCCACATATACGGAAATATTAGAACGGGCTTCACGCACTTGTTGCCATTCCGATCAGTGTACTCGACCGGATCCGGGACGACCCATCGGACATAGCTTGCGCGCGCTCGAGCACTGTCGAACTCTTCATAACGATCGAAAAAAACAGCTACTGCTTTCTCCGCACGGGTCGCGAAGCCCTTTCGCCACTCATATGTTCTTTGCTTGGTCTAGTAACCTGCATCAGTAGATAGCTCAATAGACGACTTTACACATACCAGAAAGAAGACCGGTTCATCTTTTCTCGCGACAGTCCATTTATGCTTGGGGAACGTCTTGATCCAGAGGGCCTGTGCATTGTCAAGCTCATCCGCGATCGACCACGGATCACTGAGCGTAGCAACGAAATCATGCCACAGAGGCAGATATCCCTCCCGCCAAACTTTTGCAGTGCGTGGATAACCCGGGAGATCCTCGTTTCGAAACTTACGTGCTTTAGTTCTCTTGCGTCGACCGTTATGTATATCAGTGTCAGTTTCGCCCGACTCCGTGTCTTCGTCATCGCCGTGATCGCCAGCCTGTGTAGCGCGCGCAGGGGGCTTCACAGGTTTCACGTGATTCACATTTGGTGTCTTGAGTGTTTTCGGGCGAGGAACGGACGTGGTAGTGACAACAGGTAACGGCTGTATACGATTCCGTAGTCAGTAGCAGTTAAAGAAGTAAAAGATACCGTACCTGGTTGACATCGGACGGGGCCTTAAAGGCGTTCGGAGGTAGCTTGAGGTTCTTCGACTGGACGTCAGGATGAACACGTGCATCCGACTTGCTCCCATCATCGTTAGCGTCGTCTTCATCGTCTTCCTCGTCGTCGTCTTCCTCTTCGTCTTCGTCATCACTACTGCCGCCTTTTCCGCGGTTACTGTCCCCTCCCTTATTTTCATTTCCCGCGTGCTTGGTTTGGTGGGATGGACGGCGCGCATTCGAGCCTGGCTCGACAACGCGGACGACGGCGTTGCGCGAGGTGCGCGTCGGCTGCACAGAGTTGGCGGCGGACTGGTTGACGACGTTGCGCGAGGTGGGCGTCGGCCTCACGGAGTTGGTGGCGGACTGGTTGATGTTGCCACGCGTGTTAACGACGCAGTTGCGCGAGGTGGGCGTCGGTTTAACGGAGTTGGTGGCGGACTGGTTGATGTTGCCAGCGGCGATCGACTGGCGGCGCGCACTCGAACCTGGCTCGACACCACGCGTGTTGACGACGGCCTTGCGCGAGTTGGTCGTCGGCTGCACGGAATTGGTGGCGGACTGGTTGATATCGCCGCCGGGGGTCATGCTGCATGGGTAACGGGTTAAACGTGTTTGCAGTAAATAGAAAGCGGATGAAAACGTACCTATCGCTACCTTGCCACGCTCGCCAGACAACAACGGCGGTGCTGTTGCGCTTGCGATGCGGGAGGGTTGTACCGCGTGTAGCACCTTGGACGCTGGTGTTCGCATTTTCACCGTCTCCGGATCCGCGGTGCCCGCTGACGGGGAAGGCTATATATAAGAATTAATTGGTATCGTGCGTGTTAACGAATAGACTGTACATACCTGGCGAGGACTTGACGCTTTTCGAAGCCGGGGCGTGAACCTGTGAGATGGTGGCCGAATCTGATAACGTTAAGCTGCGAGATCGCGTGAACGGTGAGCTCGCGACTTACTTTTGCCTCCCATTTTCTTGCGCTCTCCGACCGCAGGTCTTTGACCAGCAGCGTCTTCGTTTTCTTCGTCTTCCTCGTCCTCGTCGCCCTCATCCTCGTCGCCCTCGTTGCCTTCGTCGTCCTCGTCCTCGTCGTCCTCGTCCCCATCTTCATCTTTCTCGTCTCCGAACCCGGCGTCTGTAGATAAGAAGTAGTCAGTATCTATGTATCATAGAACCGTTCTTTTACCTTGGCGTGTCTTTGTACTACGTTGTGAAGCCGGATCTGACGACGTTGAGCTGCAAGATCGCATGAATAGTGAGTTTACGACTTACCTGTGTTCTTCCGTTCCTTATCTCGTGCGACCTCAGATCCTTGGGCGTCAGCGTCTCCGAGTCCGTCTTCACCATAGTCGCCCCCGTTCACGTCTTCGCCGCTTTCGAACCCGGCACATTGATTGAGGGTGAAGGCTGTAGATTATAGTAGTTAATAGTATCTACGAATTATGAAACATTGTGCTTACCTCGACGTGGCTTTGTTGTTCGTTGCGAAGCTGGATCGTGAGTTTCTGGAACGCTAAACAAATCTGACACTTGTCAGATATATGAGATCGCGTGAACAAGCTCCACGGTATCTTACTGGAGCTCCCACCGTCCCTGTCCTGTCTGACTCCATGTCCTCCACCACCGCGAGTAGTCTTGCCCCCCAATAAGATATCGCGTGAACGAGCTCGCGACTTACCGGAGTGAGACCCATCCCCATCCCGTCTGACCTCCGATCTTCCATCTTCACGAGCGTTCTCGTTGCCGGAAGAGCGAGGATTTTGAAGGGAGCGAGACCCGTGAGCCGGCGTTTTCGTGCGATTAGGAATGCTCCGGTTGGCAACGTCTTGCCAATTGGGAAGAGTTCCCGAAACCACGGGCTGTGAGGCGGAGGCGAGTTGTGGAATGAATGGAATGGACCGTTTTTTATTTGGCGGTCTGTGGTAACGAATGGGTGTTCGGATGAGGTCCGACATCGATAAGGGATAAGGTTCGAAAACAAGGCTGTGCAACTTGCCTCAGTGGTGAATCCCATGGGGTTCCTTTTTCGGACTGCTTGCGCTTGGTGCCCGAAACGCTCATCTCGTTGCCTTCACTGTGTCGTTCCTCGTCGATTTCCATCCGAGCATCGTCCCCCTCGCCCGCCGACTGCTTTTGGGGCTGTCTGTCACCATAAAGGCCGTCCGTGACCGACCTTTGCCTCACGCCGTCCCTTTTCGCCTTCCGTACGTGCTCCATTTTCCTTCGTTCGTCGATGCTCCGCCTCACGCCATCCCAGTCCATCTGTACGTCTTGAGGACTGTCCGCGGTTTGTTCATCTTCTTCGTCGCTTTCCGCAACTGATCGCTTACCGCTTCCTTTGGCAGGTCTGTCAAAGTGTGAATTAAATACGACCGGAAAGGTACGGTACCGTCTCGAGATCGTGTCGCCGCTTGCGCTTTCGTAACATGAAGTGAACCTTGATTGCCGGTTCCTTTGGCAGGTTCGGCACTATTCTCGTCCGCTAACAGCAATATCGTCAAAGTGTGAATTAATTCCAATCGGACGGGTACGTTACCAGACGAATTGGTGTCTCCGTATTGCGTTGGCGCTTGAGCAGAAAGTATACGAGGCTGCTTTGTTACCGTTGGACCTGACGGCTTGCTGGCATTGCCGGCGTCCCGAGTAAGTGATTCCCTTTCGAATTCGGCAACCTTGTCAATGATGGCCGTTTGGACTTCCAAAGACGGAGTTTCTCGTGTCGAATTCTTGCCATTTGGCTGTCCCGAACCACGTTGTGGTTGTGCAGAAGGAGTAGCAAGGTCCGGAATACCCGGGTGAGCCTGCTTGTTCCTTTCCCGGGTAGTCACCGGCATCGTCTAATGTTGAGTGACCCGAATGTAGCTGAAGAAGGCAGGTTACCTGTGAACTCGTGCGAAAACAAAGACAAATTCTGAGACTGAAATACCTGCTCCAGAGGCTCCGGTAAGTTCGAATGTCAAACAACTCACCACGTGAGCTGCAAAGTTCCGAAAGGCTGAGACGGTACGGTTGTACAGCCACAAAATCCAACTATATTTGCTACGTGAAGTGGTTTGATTGCCCAATCATGGCACCGTACAAACCACGGAAATTCTATTGTGTGAATCCAAAGACAGAAGTATGCCGGCGAGGCTTCAGATCAACTAGTGGCTTTGTTCGACACAAAAATGTGGTTCACGTTGCTGCTGAGCCTCAAATCCGTCCTCGACAACACCCATACATCCCAGACCAGCATTCTAATGATGCTCATCAATCGGATTTGAGCTCTACCAGTGGTGAAGACTCGGAGAAATCTGATATTCCAGAGCCTGAGGGTCCATACTATGTTCAGCACCCCGTCCTTGATGGTATGTCCCAGCTGGGGCCAGCAATCTTATAGACAAAAGCTCACTTATTGTTATGGCAGGTACACCATGTGACATCAATGGTGATGATCTTCCCCAAGGCTCTCCCCCCCCTCCTCGATCAAACTCTGAATCTGGTCCTTGGCATCCTTTCCAAAATCGTCCTCACTTTCAGATGGCTGATTTGGCATTCCGCCAAATGCAACTGTCTGCTGGTAACATCAATGATCTCATGGATGTTGTTGCAGCTTGGGCTGAAAAGGCCCCACCATTTGCTAATTCTGAAGACTTATACAAGACCATAGATGCCATCAAAACTGGAGATGCACCTTGGGCAAGCTTCACTGTGCAACATACTGATGCTCAACTTCAAGAGGCTGGTGGCCCAGGCTTGAATCTCCCTCCTTGGAAGCAAGCTTCCTATGAAGTCATATTTCGTGATCCAAAAACTATACTTCAAAATCAATTGTCAAATCCTGCCTTTAATGGTTCTTTTGACTGCAGCCCTCGTCTTGTGTTTGGAGACAATCATGAGCGTGTGTGGAGTGATTTTATGACTGGAAATTGGGCATGGAGGCAATGTGTGGGTGCCATCTTTCATTTCCCATTTCTTATTATATTTGACTTATATGATCATTTGATGTTCAATTCAGAATCAGCTTGCTGATGATCCTGACAATCATGGAGCTATGTTTGTGCCTGTTATTCTGGGAAGTGACAAGACTACTGTGTCAGTGGCTACTGGGAACAATGAGTACTATCCCCTTTACATCTCAAATGGAAATGTCCACAATAATATGCGACGTTCACATGGAGAAGCCATGAGCTTATTAGGATTTTTATCCATTCCAAAAAGTGAGTGTATGCTATTATTAATTGCTTTAATCATATACTAAAGTTGAGCAACATAATCAAGCTAATAAAGAACACCAGAATAGCCTTGAGTTTCGCAAATTTCGCCGTCATTTATTCCATACATCTTTGAGGGCCATCTTTGACCCAATGCGTCCAGCCATGTCTAAGCCAGAGGTCACTTTGTGTCCTGATGGTCACTATCGACGTGCCATTTATGGATTTGGCCCATATATTGCTGATTATCCTGAGCAATGTTGGCTCTGTTGCATTGTTCAAGGATGGTGTCCAAAGTATGTTATCAAATACTACTTTTACATGCTATTATATTTCTGACATTTGATGATTATAAAGATGTACAGCTCATAGATCTAATCTTGATGGAAGTCATAATGCTATTCCTCGATCACATGAGCACACACAGCTATTGATGGAGTCCTTTATACCCAAAGTACTATGGGAGGCTTATGGCATAGTTGATGATATTTTGGTATGTGATTTTGATTCTATCTTGATATGAGAATTGAAATAACCTTATTCTGTATAGCCATTCACAGCATCTTTTCCAAGAGCCAACATCCATGAGCTTATTGCTCCTGATCTGTTACATCAGATTATCAAAGGGACATTTAAAGACCATATTGTGTCTTGGGTGGAATGCTATCTGAAAGAAACCTATGGTGCAAAGCGTGCTAAAGCAATTTGGGATGATATAGATCGTCGGTAAGTATTGTTATGATACTCCCATATTACAATTTTCATTATTCATTCAATATTCAATAGAATTGCTGTGGTTCCTCCATTTCCAGGATTGCGCCGTTTTCCTGAGGGTCGTGGATTCAAGCAATGGACAGGAAATGATTCAAAGGCTTTGATGAAGGTAATGACATCATGATAGTGATAATATTCCAATGAAACATATACTCATTGTCTGAACAGGTTTTTCTGCCAGCAGTTGCAGGTTATCTACCTGATCAAATGACACAAGCCATCTCATCTTTCTTGGACTTTTGTTATTTGGTCAGACGTTCGTCATTTACAGAGGGAGACTTAGTTGCCATCGACAAGGCAGCAGAATGCTTTCAGGATAAGCGTACCATATTTGAGGAGACTGGTGCCTGTCCTAATGGCATTTCTATTCCTCGTATTCATTCCATCCAACACTACCGAAGACTCATCCAGGAGTTTGGAGCACCAAATGGCCTGTGCTCATCAATAACAGAGTCCAAGCACATCAGGGCAGTCAAGGATCCATGGAGGAAGTCGAGCAAATACCAACCTCTTCTTCAAATGCTTCTTACAAATCAGCGTCTTGACAAACTTGCACAATTCCGCGCCAATCGCTATGCTGATGGCCTTCTCAACACTCCTTTGGTACCAGCAGGCACTGAAGTTGAAGCTATGCCAACTAGTCCAGATGATGAAGACCCAGAAGCATGTTTTAGAGATGACTCAACTCTGAATGAGGTTGAAGAATATCATGGTGCTAGAAGTGATGCAGTGGTACAGCTTGCCAAAACTCCTAGTAGGTGGAAATTCAAATGTTTTAAATAATAAGGCTAACTTTTATTTTCTCACAGCACCTCGACGTCACAGAACTCTTCAAGAAATTAGCACTGCTATAGAGGTCCCCACATTACCAGAACTTGTGGCACGCTTTCTCTATGAGCAGCTACACCCACTGGGGCCAGATGCTGTAGTAAATGCTGATGTTGATCTTTCACTTTGCCCTCAGTTTAGAGGTAAAGTCTACACTTATCACTCAGCTGTTGCAACATTTCATGCACCTAGTGATATTTGTGGAGCATCTGGCATGCAGCGTTTCACCATGCGATCCACACCATCTTGGCGCAATGGTCCTGCTCGGCATGATTGTATTTTTGCTGAGAAAGATCCAGAATTACCAGGATTTCAGGGTTTGTATGTTGCTCAAGTGATCTTATTTTTCTCCTTTTCATATAGAAATGTGGACTATCCATGTGCTCTTGTGCGCTGGTTTGATACCATTGGAGATGAACCCTGTCCAAATACTGGCATGTGGATGGTTGAGCCAGAATTTGACATCAATGGTGATCATAATGTCTCAGTTATTCATTTGGATAGTGTTATGAGACCAGCACACTTGATTCCAGTATACAATTCCAATGAGCCTATTCCTTATGATTTACAGCCTTCTGATTCATTATCTGCTTTTGCAGCTTATTATGTTAACAAATTCTCTGATTACCATGCTTATGAAATTGTTTTTTGATATCTTTTGTACATTTATTAGGATTGATTACAAAATACGAGAGCAATAAAGATATCATCATATAAGATATAAGTCTGACTGATCACATTGGTGAGGAGGGGGACCGTGACAAGCATTGTTGTGTCACATTGAATGAGGCCACTCGGCCGGGGACGACGTGTCAACGCATACATTGTTGGTATCTTTCATTGGACGAGGCCGGGTGCGAGGGAGGGGGCAATATGCATGTCGTCGTTGCGTTTGGCGTCATTTGCTCGTCGCCGTCGTCGTCGTCGTCCCCACCCTCGCCTCGCGCTCATCGTTGACCTCACCCTCGTCTACCTGCCGTGGCGTCGTCGTCGTCGCGTCGTTGACATGTCGTGTCGTCATTTGGCGTCACGCCATCATCGCGTCGTCGTTGTCGTCGTTGTCGTCTTCATTGTCGACTCGTCGGTGAGAAGAGGGGACAGGGTTGGGAGTTGGCGGTTGCGTTCGGCGTCGTTTGTCGTTGTAGTGGTGCAGCCAGGAAGCTGCGTCGTCGCGTTGCTCGTCGTTCAACGCATACATTGTTGGTATCTTTCATTGGACGAGGCCGGGTGCGAGGGAGGGGGCAATATGCATGTCGTCGTTGCGTTTGGCGTCATTTGCTCGTCGTCGTCGTCGTCGTCGTCCCCACCCTCGCCTCGCGCTCATCGTTGACCTCACCCTCGTCTACCTGCCGTGGAGTGGTCGTCGTCGTGTCATTATTTGGCGTCACGCCATCGTCGCGTCGTCGTCGTCTTCATTGTCGTCTCGTCGGCGAGAAGACGGGGACAGGGTTAGTAGGAGTTGGCGCACCGTCGTTGCGTTCGCCGGTCGTCGCGTCGCTCCTCGTCATCGTCATCGCCGTCGTCGTCGTCTCCCCCACCCTCGCCTCGCGCTCATTGTCGTTGGCGAAGAGGGGGACGACACGCATTGTGTGTGGAATAAGGCCAAGTGCAGGTGCCAGGGTGTAACGTAGCGAAGCTATATACCTAATACAGTTTTAGTCGCGGCGCGTCAAACATGGAAACGGTCCGAGTCCGGCTAAAATCTCCGACACCCACCTGCAAACTGCCCAGTGTCACATAGGTAAACTAGTACTCACTTTGAGGTCTTTGCAACTAAAGGTCGGGTGCCTTGGAACCGAAAGTTTTAGATTTTCCTACCGCACAGCCTGGAGCCTCTGGACGGCGGACGCTCGTGAGTTGTGCCAGGTGCAAACTGTTTAACAAATTCACTCATTCCTTCGACAGCGCATCTGCCCGCTCTCAGTGACTAACGCACCGAATTTGTTGTCGTTAGGAAGATTCAAAGATTGGGTTCGGACCCCGGACCATTGCTACACGGCACGCAACGTTGTAAGCGTTTCCTTTAAATGAAATGCAAGCCCGCTCACAATGAGTCACTGTAGCACCACCTGAGGCGTTGGCTAAAACACTTTCAACCCCAGGTCACTTTCAAGTCTTTCGAGCTGCAATCTCAACGGACCTAACCGCCTGCTAAGTTAGCCATGTTCTCTCATTTTTTAAATGTCCATCACCTCATTTCCTTTCTTTTTATCATTGTTTTTCTTTGCTTCCTGCACACTTTGGCCCCGTTCGCTCAGCCTATGATTTATCAGTTAAATCAGCGAATGCATTAACACGGTCACTGGTCAGTGTGAGGCCCTCTACTAAGTTTCGGTTGCGATTCTTTTCTTTTCTTGCAGACAGCTTCTACTCGGGCTGTGTCTGACGTAATCATTGGGGGTCAAGACAACGCTTTGGTCGTACTCCTCCCACCACCCTTCAATCTTCATTGTACATACTTGACCCTTTCAGTCGTCTAACACGAAGAACTCTAGCCTTTCGCTCAATTTCAGATTCGAATAACCACAATCCTTTGGCCCTAGCTGCCATGCAGCAGCCCCAAGATAGTTGGGAGCATTGGGTCGAGCCCTCTACCAACACTTCGCACTCCTCCCTTTCGGATGATCGGGAATTCTCTACGACTAAAAGCAAGCAACTGCGACGCCCGTATCCTCAGCGGGCTCAGGTTCGGACTCGGACAAAGGGTATTGCTAACACTTTCAAAGCTACAAAGAAGGTCGTAAATAAAAGGAACGGTGGTGATGGGAAAGCAAGAACTGATAATCAAGATAACGATCAATTAGGTCAGGGCGCTGCGTTCTCGGCTAATCGCATATCTGATTCTCACCCAGACCAGTACATCTTACCGATCGAAGACCTGACAGTTGACTCAGTGAAGGTGCAACGCAAAACGAACTTTTATGCGTGTCTTACAGATTTCACACAATAGGTATTCAAGGGTGTCACACCTGCGGAATTCGCAAGCCTGTTAGAGGCAATCGACGATCTACCGATCCGCGTCAAGTGAGTCGTTCGCAATGCGATGTATATGGCTGATCATCATTCAGGTGTACATATCTTCCCGAATCCGAAGAACTACATGTCATGTCGCCGTCTCAGCTCCACGAGTCTTCCGTAATCCACTTCTCAAGTGTGGTCAACCGTTTCATCTGCAATCTACACGTCCCCTCCGGCATCCTCAACGTCGAGTTGAATTCTAAGATCCAAAAGCCGACCCCCACAATCCCTGATTTCGTTTGCACGCTCAGCCATAAGCCCAGTGACTACGCCGTCAAATGGGCCGGTGAGGTTTGTTTCGCGGTGTCTCCTGCCGCTACTCGGCAGAAGATGAAGAACTTACTAGCCGACACATCAAGCATCGACCTCGCTTTCATAATTTACATCGAAGAAAATCGCAAATGGACGGCTCCGGATGAAGAAGCCTCGGCGGCTATCGAACTGCGGGCGAAAGGCCTGATGCCCCGTACGGACTTCTTAAAATCATTCCTTGCCGATGAACTCTACGAGGAAGTTGTGGTGGGAGGTATTACGTGGATCTCGTTGGACAAAGTGTCCTTCGACGTATTTCTCCGTCACCCGGTGAAGGGATTCGACTTGGAGAGTACGGACGCGGAGTACACGGCGCGGGGGGTGAGTTCCATTAACAACGTGTTCTACAATGTAGTCGCTAAATAAACGTGTAGACACTCTGTCCCTCCCGTGAGATGGACGACGTCGGACGTTTGTTTGAAAGAGGGGCTCAGTCATTGAAGACGAGCGCCATTGCGCTGATGGAGCAGAACTACGGGGACCCGACCCCAGCGCAGGCGCAGAAACTACAAAGAGTACGAACATCAAACGCTACGCTCGACATCGACTGGGACGAATGGGCGAACTTCTTATCCCAAAGGTTATGTTGCACCGCGTACGACAGGTACTACCAGTGGTTCATGGGTCCGTCACTCAAGCGCAAGTCGAATTTACGTGATCGCGGACCCTCGGGGAGCGTGCGGGGCAAAAAGCGGGTCAAGGACGGGAAAAAATAAACCTGCACGTCATTCTTCTTCCATTCGTCGATGTGTGTTATGTCTGTCGCAACTCATTACGTTCTTATCTTTCGTTAACTTTGTTTACTTGTCATTTCATCATATCCTACTTGACTGTGTGTATGTTTTGATCACGACCACACGAACACGGTACATTTGCGACTCGGTCTCACTCTTTGTCAGACTTGGGAAGGGCCCAGATCAGTCACGTGAGCAACGACGCCGCCACCATTCGACGACGACTCGACCATTGTCGACAACACCAATGCGTCGCTCGGATGACGACGGCTCAAAGACCGATGGGCCGAACAGCAAAAAAGAACATACGAAGAACGACGGAAGCAAGAACACCGTCGACAAATACGACGACGATGAACAAGCACAATAAGAGGACGATGTACGTTTCTACTTGTCCGTCACGCTCTCCCTTGCCCACTAACTAAACTCGCCACAGATCTCGTCTACGGATAACGATCACGGTGAACACGACGACGCAAATAACAAACCGATAACGGCGCAGACAACGACGAATAGGAAAAAAGGAGAACGCTGTACAGGGTAAAAACGAGGATAATGTACATGTACGTTCCTAGCTCTCCGTCCCGCTCTCCCTTGCTCACTAACTAAATAGCACACCGATAACGGCGCAGGCAACGACGAATAGGATAAAAGGAGAACGATGTAAAGGGTAAAAACGAGGACAATGTACATGTACGTTCCTAGCTCTCCGTTTCGCTCTCTCTTACTTACTAACTAATCTCGCCACAGATCTTGTCCACGGACGACGACCACGTCGAACAAGACGACGGCAAATAGCTCACCGATACCGGCGCAGGCAACGACGAATAGGAAAAAAGGAGAACGATGTACAGGGTAAATACGAGGACGATGTACGTTCTTCTCCGTCTCGCTCTCCCTTGCCCACTAACTCAGCTCGCCACAGATCTCGTCCACGGACGACGACCACGTCAAACAAGACGACGGCAAATAGCTCACCGATAACGGCGCAGGCAACGACGAATACGAAAAAAGGAGAACGATGTAAAGGGTAAAAACGAGGACAATGTACATGTACGTTCCTAGCTCTCCGTCCCGCTCTCCCTTGCTCACTAACTAATCTCGCCACAGATCTCGTCCACGGACGACGACGGCAAATAGCACACCGATAACGGCGCAGGCAACGACGAATAGGACAAAAGGAGAACGATGTAAAGGGTAAAAACGAGGACAATGTACATGTACGTTCCTAGCTCTCCGTCCCGCTGTCCCTTGCTCACTAACTAATCTCGCCGCAGATCTCGTCCACGGACGACGACGTCGAACAAGACGACGGCAAATAACACACCGATAACGGCGCAGGCAACGACGAATAGGAAAAAAGGAGAACGATGTAAAGGGTAAAAACGAGGACAATGTACATGTGCGTTCCTAGCTCTCCGTTTCGCTCTCCCTTCCCTACTAACTAATCTCGCCACAGATCTTGTCCACGGACGACGACCACGTCGAACAAGACGACGGCAAATAGCTCACCGATACCGGCGCAGGCAACGACGAATAGGAAAAAAAGGAGAACGATGTACAGGGTAAATACGAGGACGATGTACGTTCTTCTCCGTCTCGCTCTCCCTTGCCCACTAACTCAGCTCGTCACAGATCTCGTCCACGGACGACGACTACGTCGAACCAGACGACGGCAAATAGCACACCGATAACGGCGCAGGCAACGACGAATAGGAAAAAAGGAGAACGATGTACAGGGTAACAACGAGGATAATGTACAAGTACGTTCCTACTCTCCGTCGCGCTCTCCCTTGATTACTAACTAATCTCGCCACAGATCTTGTCCACGGACGACGACCACGTCGAACCAGACGACGGCAAATAGCACACCGATAACGGCGCAGGCAACGACGAATAGGACAAAAGGAGAACAATGTAAAGGGTAAAAACGAGGACAATGTACATGTACGTTCTTAGCTCTCCGTCCCGCTGTCCCTTGCTCACTAACTAATCTCGCCGCAGATCTCGTCCACGGACGACGACGTCGAACAAGACGACGGCAAATAACACACCGACGACGACGACGACGAACAAGACGACGGCAAATAGCTCACCGATAACGGCGCAGGCAACGACGAATACGAAAAAAGGAGAACGATGTACAGGGTAAATACGAGGACAATGTACGTTCTTCTCCGTCTCGCTCTCCCTTGCCCACTAACTCAGCTCGCCACAGATCTCGTCCACGGACGACGACCACGTCGAATAAGACGACGGCAAATAGCACACCGATAACGGCGCAGGCAACGACGAATAGAAAAAAAGGAGAACGCTGTACAGAGTAAAAACGAGGATAATGTACATGTACGTTCCTAGCTCTCCGTCCCGCTCTCCCTTGCTCATTAACTAATCTCGCCACAGATCTCGTCCACGGACGACGACGACGTCGAACCAGACGACGGCAAATAGCACACCGATAACGGCGCAGGCAACGACGAATAGGAAAAAAAGAGAACGATGTACAGGGTAACGAGGATAATGTACAAGTACGTTCCTACTCTCCGTCGCGCTCTCCCTTGCTTACTAACTAATCTCGCCACAGATTTCGTCCACGGACGTCACGACCACGTCGAACAAGACGACGGCAAATAGCTCACCGATAACGGCGCAGGCAACGACGAATAGGAAAAAAGGAGAACCATGTACAGGGTAAATACGAGGACGATGTACGTTCTTCGTCTCGCTCTCCCTTGCCCACTAACTTTAAGCTCGCCACAGATGTCCACGGACAACGACCAGGTTGAACGCGACTCAACGGAAAAAAACACGCCGATAACGGCGGAGGCAAGAAACACGACAAATACAACGACGATGGAGAGGCTGGATGCCGGGTACGTTCTTACCTCTCGTCTCGCTCTCCCTTGCCGACCACGAACGTGGGGCCTGACCACAATGATGTCGAAATGACATGACACCAACATCGAACAATGAGGCATCACTGGGACCCACCCTGCCCCAGACCTTGACCAGCGCGTGCCCCATCGACATGAAGGCACGATGACACGGCGTGCTGCCACCACCATGCCATGACGACGTGATGGCGGTGACAAATGCAACCCGACGGGGTAACCCCGTGGGGCCTGACAATGATGATGTCGATATGATACGACGCCAGTGCATGCCCTCTCGGCATAATGACACGACGACATGGTGACGGTGATGATGAAAGCTGCCCCGTTCCCTCCCAGCACCATGTGTCGGACATGCAGGACCTATGTGCACTCACCACAAGACAACAGGACAACAACAACAACAACAACACGTGGCAGCCGTTGTGCTGCCATTGTGCTGCCATGAACAAATCACGATGCAGAAAGGACGGGGGGGACATGATACCACAATGCACAATGCAATGACTCCCTTGACGGTGCACCATGATGCGACAATGACTCGATGGGGACGGGGATGTGACTTCCGGATCAGTAATAATAAAATGTGTACATATCCCATGTACTATTATGTAGTTTACTGAATTATTTAATTTTCTATAGTACTATTGAGTGAGCAAACGCACTGGAAACGAAAACAAATCACAATGTAATACTGTACTTTGTCTATGCTCTCTCGTCTGGGTTGGCTGGGGTGCCTGTAACTGTCTGGGAAAAACTGGCCAGTGCTGGCACAATGTCAACAGCTGCATCAATATTTATCTAAACATAGTCCAAATGCTTCATCAAATGTGAATACAATATTAAATAATGTAAAACCTGATGGAAGAACCGCTCTGAGCTATCTTGGCATCTGATACAGTGACCTGTTTGTCTGAGCTAATGATTTAAATGCTGTCTGAGTAGTTTATATTCTGACAAACGGTATGACCAAGCTGTCTGAATTTTTTCTGAGTAGTCTGTATCAATGAACATCTGACCAAGCTGTCTGAATTTTTTCTGAGTAGTCTGTATTAATGAACATCTGGGTAACTGAGTAATTAATTGCCTGAAGTTTATCTGGGAAGTCTAACATCTGATTCTCCAATCAACTGGTGATCTGAATGTCTTCTAAACAATCTGCAATAATGACTATCTTAGAGACTGCACAATTAAGGGTCTTAAATTTGTCTGAGCAGTCTATAAACCATCTGTGATCATGAGTATCTTAGAGACTGCACAACTAATGGTCTGGAATTTGTCTGAGCAGTCTGTACTACTGACTCACTGAGCAGTTGAGCAACTCATTGTCTGGATGTGATCTGAAATGCCTTATTTCAGAAGATTTATCAGGTTTCAGATCATGAATATGAGTCAAGACATTTCAGTCCATTTCAGAAAGATAAGTGAATTCAGATTTTTTGCATGTTTGCTGATGTAAGCTGTCTAGCCGGCAGATTCGGTGGATCGACTACATGTCGAGGTTCGACGCCAGTATAATGTACGCCAAGGGCTCGGAAAACCGAGTAGCGGACTGCTTATCTCGGTATTACGAGTTGGAAGGAGGTGACGACGCCTCCGAGGAGGACATTGACTGGGCGACCGCGGACGCGCGACTAGACCCAGAAGGCGATGACCTGCCTCATGACCGATGGCTAGAACTCAAGTCAATCGTCATCGAGGGCGCCCACGGCCCTCGAAAGAGCCGACGGCTCGCTGAAAAGAGAGAGATGCGCACGTCGGAGGCTCAAGAATTGGCCTCTGCCGCGGAAAGGACAGCGGTTGACACCCCTACTACGACTGTAGCGGAAGATCCAACCGTTCTCGAATCCGCCGAGGCATCTGGAACCTCACCCGTGAACCTCGGAGATCATTCTGGTCTCCTAGACACCATTCGACGGGGATACAAAGACGACCCTGTGTTCGCCAAGGTTCGTGCAGAACCGAGCCACTACCCTGCATACAAGGAAAGGGAGGGGCTCCTGTACACAGAGAATCGGGGAGGAGAGGAAGTGCTCTGCCTCCCGCGCGCCAAATATAAAGGCGATATCGTGACGGCGATGATCATCGACAACGCGCACAGGATCCTAGGCCATTTTGGCTCGCAAAGGACGGCGGATTACATCCGCCGATGGTACTGGTGGCCGAAACTCGGTCGAGAAGTCGAACGGTTCTGTAGGACTTGTCCTACTTGTCAGGTGACAAAAGGGGAGAGTCAGCTGCCCAAGGGGCTGTTGCACAGTCTACCCGTACCGACGCGACCTTGGGGATCGATCGCGATGGACTTCGTGGGTCCATTTCCACCCAGCGAGGCTCACGATTATCTCTGGGTGATTATTTGTCGACTGACGTCTATGGTCCACCTGATCCCGGTGACGACTACCATACGGGCGTCGGAACTCGCCCTGAAGTACGTTCAAGAGGTAGTACGCCTCCACGGATTACCGGACACGATCGTCTCCGACCGCGATTCCAAATTCACCTCTGCGTTTTGGCGCGAACTTCATCGCGTATTGGGAGCGAGGCTCTTGATGTCCACCGCCTTTCACCCGCAAACGGACGGCGCATCGGAACGTGCGATACGAAACGTGGTGCAAATACTTCGTTCCCTGGTAAAACCAGACCAAGGTGACTGGGTGACAAAGTTGCCCTTGACAGAGTTCGCGATCAACTCGAGCATTAATAGCTCGAGCGGATTTGCGCCATTCGAACTCAACTACGGGTACATGCCCGTCCTGGGGGAGAAACTTTCAGCAGAAAGGATCTCCTCAGCACCAGGTATCCGCACATTCGTGCAGCGCGCCAGAGAGAACCTAGCAATGGCTCACGACACGATTATCGAAAGTAGAATCATTCAGGCGTATCACGCCAATAAGAGGCGCCTAGAGGGCAAACCCCTGCAGGTTGGGGACCTGGTGTATTTATCAACCCAGAATCTAACTATGCCCAAAGGGCGTGCAAGGAAGTTAATCCCTAAGTACATCGGCCCGATGAAGATACTCGAGGCCAACAGCACGAACGATTCGTACGTTCTCGACCTGCCAGAGGAGTTACGTCGACGGCGCATTCACGCCAGATTCCACGTCGACCGTCTGCGACGGTATGACGCGAACGACAAGACGATGTTCCCGAAACGGGACGCTATCGCATTCTACGACGTCGGCAACGACGAAGACGCCGAATGGGTGGTCGACGAGATTGTCACACACCAGTGGCACGGAGCCACGATCAAGTTCCTCGTGAGATGGAACCTAGGCGACTCCACATGGGAACCTAGTGATAATTGCAAGGACCTCGAGGCCCTGGATAGGTACCTCGAGTTGCAAGGAGCGCGTAGCATCCGCCAGCTTCCTGGAAAGGGAGACGGGGGTGGTTCGCGCGGGCAGCGTACGGCTAGGGCACGTGGTGCCAACTAGCCGCACTGAAGCCCTACCAACATAAGCTAGATACCCCGATACCCAAGAAAACACAATAAAACAACAAACAAAAAAAATAAATAAGTAAATAAAGATCACACAAAAAAAAAAAAAAAAAATAACCAACAAAGTTCCACATTCCCTATTTAGGTAGCTTGTCAGTTTAGGTTTCGTGGATCATCCACTCTCTCCCTAATTACATACGCGTCACGCGTCTATACCACAAATCACATTCTTACTCTCTTACCACCACCATCCCCTACCACCACCATCCTTCTACGATGCCTCACTCCCGCTCCTCCTCTCCTGCTTCGTCGCGTGGGCGTTCTCGCTCGCGCAGTTATTCGGTAGCCCCCGATGCGCCCGCAAGCGCGGCGCGTCGGTCTACTCACCATGGTCGGAAACGACGCCGGGATCGTTCGTCATCAGGGCGCCGCTCCAAGCGTGCTCGACGATCTCCCTCCCCGCCTCCCCCTCGGCGGCCGTGGTCTAACCACCACATGCTCCCCATGGTTCGACACCTCGACAATTGTCGCCACTGCGACTCGTTCGCCCTTCACCTTTCGGAGGCCGCTGCCCTCAGCGACCCCGGCCTGTTGGACGCCTTCGACCGGCTGGCAGACGACGCGTCGCAATACTCGCGGCGCGAGCCTTACTCGGTCATCAACCGACGTTTGAACAGCGTCCTTGACGAACGGGACGAGCTCCTCCAGGAGCGTGACTCACTGCGCGAAGACCTCGAGGCCGCACACGCAGAGCTATCCCGCTTGTCCGCGTTCGCCCCCGTACCCACTTGCGACACGGACGAAGCGCGCCAAATCGAGCTAGCTCGAGTTGCCTCGCTGGGCGTCGCAATGGACGTCGACCCCCCACTCGCTGGCGCCGGTCCTTCAGCCCCGCGGGGGTCCTCTTTGAGGGGGAGGGTGCAGGCCATGCCACCTGCCTTGAGCGAACGGATACAGGATGCTCCATCAGCTCCGTTAAGTCAACGCCTGCAGGACGAACCTGCTGCCTTCAGCTCACGAAAGGGCAAGGAAAGAGCACTCCCCGCTCCGTATGAAGACACCTCGCCGGTCCTCCCGTACGCAAATATCGGATCTTTCGAGGAGATTTCCCCTCCAGCACCCATCGTGGACAAACCACGCACACTCGAGGACCTACCGGAGTCCGCAAATCTATTTCCACCACTCACCGGGCAAGAGCGCCCTCATAACGTCCGCATACTCGGCGACGGCACCGACTGGAGGGGCAACCGCACTCTGTTCATCCGCACGTACGGAGAACTATACGCCTACCAAGGCGTGGCAAGGGAGAACGCCCTCCAAGAATTGAAACAAGGGAATCTCACCCGTCGCTCTAAGTGGTACCCGGAGGTACCAATCCGCTTCGAAAAGGAACAGATGGGTCCTATCCGGTTATTCAACTCCCGAGATGCCGTGCGCAGTCTGTTTGAAGGCGCACTGCAGGACACGGAGAACGAGCCGCGCCGGACTCGCCAGGCACTAAACCTGGTCACATACCTGAACATCTGGAAGAGGCACAAAGACCTCGAAACGAGCGAGCTCGTACACGTCGCGCTCAGCGTCTGGAAACCCCCGACTTGGCATGCCGAGCGGACCAAACAGAGGAAACAGTCCAGGAAGGACGGAGTAGCACAAAAGCGTGCAGAGAAGGGACAGGTCACTCAGTGTCCGAAACGGCAGACCATTGCTCATACCCAGGAGCTCGAGGAGGCACAAACCTCAGGCGCCCCGCCCACCGAACCAAGCGCCGACCCGGACCAACTAGTGCCCACGAATGAAACCGTCCAGCAGGAGGCCTCTCCTCCTCCTCCTCCCGCAGCACCGACTCCCTCGTCTCAACCTGCTCGGCTGAATTTCTCAAAGAGAAACGCCCCCCTTCCGCGCGACGCACCCGCTCTCGACGCGCCCGTCAACAGATGGGCAGACTTTATCGAGCAGTGCCAAGGGCAATGCCCCCTCGAGAGGGATCGTGCTGGGCTTCGCAGGATGTTCCCTGGAGCTATAGGGCAGAACGTCCGGATGGACGACCACGACTCACCGTTGAGACGACCAACGCGCCAATTCGTTCGAGGATTCCTCCTCATGGAGCGCCTCGCTCCCGTACCGCGCAGCGACTTTAATCGCATGGTATGGCAGCGAGAGCTGGTCCGCTTACTGCTCCTTCCGGGGCGATACAATTCCCTACTGAGGTGGGCGGACGTGTTACCTCACGTCGGGCACACTGCGCCGTGGTCAGGAACGTTCACAAAGGACGCCACTATGG
>JBBPPA010000286.1:0-26435 GCA_038091735.1 Leccinum pellstonianum | reverse complement strand
ATTGGTAGCCAGGATGTCCGTTAGCGCCATTGAGGACTCGAGCAGCGAGTTTAGATACGCGAAACACCCGACGTCGAGCATGTGCACCTGCGTAAGCCCCAAGGTATTAATTGCCTCACAGCGTCGCGATCCATCCCCAGGAGCGGGCGCACCTCATCGATTAACACCGTGACCACCCCAGGAATCACCTCAGCTACGCCCCGGTCCACGCATCCCTTGACGACTCTGTCGACTTCTCTCCGTAGTTTGTCTGTCGCCCGCTCTTCATCAGAATCCCGTCACGCCCATGATATCTTGCCCGTTGACAGCGTCGAGGTCGCCTAGCGTGACGTCCTGCCCAAGCTCTTTCCGCTTGCGCACGTCCCCTTTGGGTAGAGGGACGTACGTCTTAGATTCGAGGTCGTATGACGACGCGCTACGGGTTTCTCGCAACACGTACGTTGTCTTCGCATGGGGCCGCTAGAAACCCGGAACCAGGTGCGAGTCTGCGGCACGCAGGAGGGAAACCGGGTACGACTGGTCGTTTCTTCACGTAAGTATCGCAGTCACAGGGGTTCCGCAAGGTGAAATTCTGCGAAGACTAGCAGATTTCAGCCTAACGTAAACGGACGCAAAGGAGTTTGGGCTAAATTGTCCAATGTCGCTCTGAAGAGGAAAGGGCTATTGAATGTCGACCGTATATATGCTGCCCATCGGTTTCGTCGACGATGTGCCTGCCCCAATCTGAACCGAAATCAGGTTGTCTGGCTATGCTCCTAACTGACGGGAATGGAAATCGGCACGGCGAAGTTATTCGGCTGAAAGACTTGGAAAAGGCTTACCTTGAAGCGCATCCCGAATACGTACTGCCTTCATCTTGCCCCCGGCGTATCTGATAAATTGAAAAAATGGGGTTCGATGTCGTTCACACGAGCCTTGTATATAACGTTGGTATGCTCAGGTAGGCTGATGCGGCAGGATCTCGTATAGACCTGTTTTTTACCTAAATTTCCCACGTGGCCAAGTTGCCTGAAATTACCTTGTTTACTGTAAAGGTCACTCAACCGGACAATTGTGGCTGATGAGTCGCCAGTATTTAACGTTTAACACCCAAATGTGGAATACAACGGCCCTACGGGCAACCCTGGACCCCGTTGCCGCCTGGATCATTGCATTATACAGTCGACTCCCTTATAACCCATACCCTCAATAGTATATGAACAGGAGTGCGATTCTACATTCTCATATCCACTGTTGGAGCTATGGAGAAACAAGTGTAGTAGTGTACAGTATTGTAGAAACTATGAGTAACGTATTGTATGTTTCGAGAGGTGAGAATGAGACGCAAGAGGGTATGACATTGAACAGAGCGCCGGTGCCGCTTCAGGAGATGTCTACACCGTCGTCCACGCGAGTGCCACCTACACCATCATCGACCCGAGTGCCTACACCGTCGTCGATCGGAGTGTGTGCAATTCTCTGTGTCTCGTCGTCTGCGTCGAACCGGCGGCGTATCTTGTACTTCGAATGCAATTGTCCCTCGTGATGACGTCGCTTGGACTCGCTGGGATGTGCGCCCTTCAATATCAACAGTTTAGCCGCAAGATCTCGTTAACAAGATAATTTTTTTTTTGTGACGCACCGGTTTGCCAGTGTTTTTTGGCTTCGCTATCGCGATTCGGGTTATCTTCTCCAGCGCCAGGTATACGTGAACGACGCGTCCCCTTGAAGTTTTGTTGTCGAGAACGATATCGAATGCTACGACGACTTCTACGAAGTCGCCTGCCTGCAACAGCACGATCGGGATGGGGACTGTTGCTCCAGTATCCTGGAGTTCGTGTACGGACAAGATCGGACGCAAACACCATCGATCTCGTACGGCAGCGAGTCAGTTCTTCGGATCAATTATGTTGTTGGTCGCAGGTAATACTTTGTGAGCCGATTTCTGCAGATGTCAGGTGCTCGTTTTCCTCATCTAAAATACAGACGTCACTCTTACCTTACGGAACACCCGTCGCTGCATCCTCATTTTTTAGCCGCCGAATGAAGCTGCGAGCGGCAGGCGAACTGTGCGACCGACGTAGTGAGACGACAGATTCAGGGCGGTCTGCCAGTGTTGGGCTGACCAAGCCTCTTTGCACGTTCCGCCCGCAATTACTACACGCTGTACCGCTGCATGAGCGGTGTCAGGGGAGCTAAATAGAATTGATGAGTTCTAGAGGCAACAGAATTTAATAGTACTCACCCATTCCAGTTTCCGAGCGGTTCAATTTCGAAGTGTTCGAGGAAGCCGTGTATGCGTACAGAGACAGACCAGAGAGAGTCCAAGTTGGGTGCGACGAGAGGCTTATAGACGATGTTCTTGCGTCGGTAGGGGTTATTGATTTCCGGGTTATCGACGACGTCGACACATTCAAATATAGTTTCTAAGGTGGAGGGGAGAATGTTGTTCGATTGAACGCCGTTCGGCCCCGCGAGTCGGAGTATGGAAGTAGCGAGGGCCTCGGGCCAAAGTTGCGCAACGAGAGAAGTGGAAGAATTTGATAGATAAGACATGATGTGGTTATGACTAACGAAGGAACAGCGACGTACACTGACAGACGGACTATTAGTACTTTTTGGCCTGCACTCAAATGACTCGTATGCGACTCCGTCATCACAGCGTATTTGCGGTTTCAAACCAGACGCGGGTATTATCATCCAGTCCGGATATTCTATGCAGCTCAGTACGAAGGTCTCCCTGAATGCGTGTGAACACCCGTTGCGGATGAAACGGTCGCAAAATTCCGACATCGTTCAGACTGTGTGCTCTAGATAGCATCACATACGCGTGTTGCAGACCTCGTGCGCTGGCCAAATCGACTACAACTGATTTCATAGACGCCCCTTGCACTTTGTAATCGGTAAAGGCCCATGCGGGTAACAGAGGTACCTGTTGCCTCGATATACTCACCTTCGTCCCACTACTGGGATGCGTATATTGGAAGTAAGATGATCTTGGTAAGATAGGAACGACTGATTGTTCCAATCCCTCCAAGGCAAATGTAGATGAAGGAATCTCGACATAAGCACAAACAATCTCTTTACCTTCAGGTGAACTTCTGTAAATTACGTCTCGCAAGGTTCCTTGGGTTCCATTTACTACTTTATGTGATATTGACAAGTTCTCTGTAACCATCACAGGCATCCCCGGAACGAGCGGGAGACGGCCCATCGCATCTTTCGTCAAGGTTGATGACAACTGCGACAAATGATGCCGGAGGGCACCGGTAACTGGTAATCTGTTTATTCTGTCTGCACACAGGTAGATAGTGAACTCTTGTCCGGTTTGCATTGCGAACTCCCTTGTTCGTATCTCATTATAGCAGTCTCGTAGTCTCTTTTCTCCAAATACCACAGGTGCCCTGCACAGGCGGAGATACTGTTCCCGATTCGTCACGGCCAGCCGCTCCATGAGCCTGGCTTGAACGGTGCTGTTGTCTGCTGGCAGCTGAGGGACACCGGATCTTATGCGAGCCAACAGATTGATGAAATCCGGATCAGTCACCGCTCTGATGTTCTTTTTCAGTTCTACCACGTGTGTTAATTGCTTCCACAAACTTGCGCCAAAGAATCCAATTTGACCCTTATTAGATTCCTTGGTACTCGGTATTATCCGATCTGTTAAAGACCACGCATACAACGCGCTACCGCGTACAGGACGCAGTTGTCCCAAGTCGCCAACAAAGATCACATTAACACCACCGAAAGGGATTTCAGACGAGCGTCCGTCTTCTCCAGGTTTAGCGTCCTTTATTCGCTTGGAGATACTATTTAACAGCTCTGCAGACACCATTGATACCTCATCTATAACCAAGTATCGGATGTTAGCCCATAGCTGTTTCAGCTGAGCATCTTTCATATCCGACAATTTTTCATCGCCAGGCAGGTGCGTCAATGCGTGTATGGTGTAGCCATCGATAAGCACCGCCGCAGCACCGGTAGAAGCGCTCAAGAAAATCTGTCCTCCTGCATCACATCGATTGAACAATGACATAATAGCGTTGATAACATGGCTCTTCCCAGATCCGCCAACGCCAGTGAGCAGCATTAACATCTGCGCGGTCCTCTCAGTGACAAAATGATCAGCAACTATCCAAAACGCTCGTCGTTGTTCAGCATTTTGGTCCAGGCCGAACGATATCTCAATCTCACTAATCAAGTTACGTTTCTCGTCCAAAGATAACTCGTTCTGCCGAGTCCCTGAAATCGGTACCTCGCGCACAATTTGTTCAATGTCCATACCTGCATCATCCATCTCGTTCAAGCGAACTCGCTTGTGAGCAGGTTCTTCAGTCTCGCCACCTTCTGAACTGAACGTTGGTCTCTTTGCCATTTTCTCTAATCGCATGACGTGCGAGAGGACACCCAAAAGTGACTCATCTTCGGGCGTAACTTCTGTTACGCTGTTACTGTGCTGCTGTACTCCTTTGCCTTTCCAACGACTTGTATCCTCTAAAAACTGATGTGTTAACTCTGATATACTGTACTCGTCCTCAGGCAGGTGGCCTGATGCAGCAAGCTGGTCGTGATCAGCATCAAGATCATGCAACTCATCGAAGGCAGAAGACTCGTCGCCGCCATTGTTATCGAATGGGAAGAATTCCATGATTCCGAGATCGTCCGCTGTTACCTCGCCTTGCAACATGCTGGCCGGAACGTCGAACGTCTCACCGTTGCAACGATTCGCTTTTAACAACTCGTTGTACGTGTTTCTTGCATCCATGTAAGGTAAGGCTGCCCGCCGCTTAACCGTTACGCCAAAAGGCAACAATACTGAATGCTCAGCATTCAGTACCGCAGGCAGTATATATGCTAGTTACAGGTAACTAGGTAAGCTGTAGGCTTACACCCTCCCACTGTATCAGACTCGTTTAATCCCCCTCTCAAGCTGCACCTGTTCGCTACACTCGACGGTTTGTATAGGATCTGGCTGGGTTTTGGGAAGGCAATATGGTTGCCCCAAGAGTACAACCTTGCAACTTGCCCTAGGGGGGATTTGAATGGACAACCCCTTATATGTGGGGTGGCATGGTGCCCAATGTCATCCTTATGAATGCTAGCCAGTCTTCTTGTAGACTTCTCAATTCGGCTTACATCTCCAACCACCTCTTTGTCTTGTCCAAAGACAGCAACACTCACTCCACCAAGAACACACTTGCAAAATGACACATTCACAGTGGCTGTATTACACTGGCATGCAGTGACATGGTCATTGTAGCCTCCACTAATTCGTCGCTCTATAACACATAACAAATCAGGTCTGTTATCCACTACTCCTACTTCATCCGGTCCATGGCCATCTCACCAAACTATGACACTCTTGTTGAAATTATAGAATATGGTTCTACATATTACTATCATTTCTATGACTTGTCTAATCAAGTCTATAATACTATGGAAAGTATAGTCATGCTAATGATTACATTAGAGGTCTAGAACTTACTTCTAGATCATTCATTTATATGATTATTCATATAGTATTAGTCATTCTTATGTCTTACTCATTAGTTTATTGATTATGACTTATACTGGTATATTATACTAAGAGTCCTTTATGCTATTTGCTAGTTACTCTTAGTCATATATATTAGATATTCATTGCGTCTAGTATATACCTTAGGGCTTTGATAATAAGGAAGTTTCCACTGTTATATTCTCTCATTGGTGTTTCAACCTCTCAACTGAATAAGCTCCTTGAGACTCTAGTAAGTCTCTCATGTCTCTGATTCCTACTCATCTGTAGAATAGGGATCTGGTCTGTGAATCTGTGATTGCAACAGCATGGGTGGTGGGTGACAAAGATGTGAACAAGATCACAAAAAAAAAACCTCCTGATGCAATTGTATGCAGCTATTGAGCCGGTGCAGAGCCTGCTCAGTATAGATAAACAATTCACCCCCGCTGACCCCAAATAGTTGTGATTTTTTCTCACTCTTATTTTCAGCAAAGTGGACTTTATATGCAGGTGGTGAGTACATGAGTAATTAAAAGCAAATGTGTGGTGAATAAGTAATGACATGTGGCACATGCATGGTAGATGGTGCTGTGAAATGGCATCCAGGCACCTCCCTGGCAGTGATGCTGGCATTGGTTCAGATTGCAATTGCATGGGCAATGCTTGAGGCATCTTTGAGGCCTGTGAGAGCAGAGAGCTGGTATTGCTTTGCAAGTGAGCAGAGTACGCCAGGTGACTTTTGGACCTTACAGCCTGGGTCTGCCAGGCCCACAGTGGTCCTACTAGTAGTGTATGTGCCTAGATTTGCTGTTAGGCTGTGCTGGAGGGTGTTACAGAGGGGTTCTTGAAGGAGGGGGAGCACAGTCAATAGGGCTGGAGAAATAAGGT
Source organism: Leccinum pellstonianum (assembly GCA_038091735.1). Classification (NCBI taxonomy): domain Eukaryota; kingdom Fungi; phylum Basidiomycota; class Agaricomycetes; order Boletales; family Boletaceae; genus Leccinum; species Leccinum pellstonianum. Next base: position 20,071 of record JBBPPA010000286.1, on the reverse strand, counting down.
TTTTAGGAGTTGTGAACTCCTGAAATCCCAGTACAGTCATTCTGTAGGCTGTAGGCTGTAGCACCCACATATTACTGTGTTGACTTGAACAAAAACAGCTGTACAGACTGAAAGAAAGCACCTACACCACAGTAGTGCAGTGCAGATAATGACTATAACATAGATCAGGATAAATTTTATTTAGTTTTTGTAGATAAGTAAGGATTCTACCTTGGTTATTGATATGTCATGTTCAAGGCCTTGGCAATTATATTCCACATAACAGCATATGTATGATATGCAGAGTATGAGGGTATCCCTCATAGCACTATATTTCTGATATGCAGGGTATGGGGGTATTCCTCATAATAGCATATTTGTGATATGCAGGATACCCCCATATCCCTCATAATAGCATTTTTGTGTTATGTGGGGTATGGGATTATTCCTTATAACAACATTTTTGTGATATGTGGGATACACCATAGGAGAATGAGAGAGTATCATCCCTCACAACACTACATATTTAATATGTGGTGTATGCTGTGAGGAATACCACTCATAACTATATATATGGCAAATATGGTATATGTCATAGTTGGATCATGTGGTAGCCTTCATAACAACATATATTGAAAATAGAGGTATACCATAGTGGGATCATGGGGCACCCTTTATAACAATATATATTGAAAATGTAATGTATGTCATTATAGGGTAGTGGAGTATTCCTCATAATAGAATATCTCAAAAATGTGGAGTATGGCACATTGTATGCCAGATAGGGTATTTTATATAATATAACATTTTAAATTTCTAGCTATGACATGCTTTTATGTCAATTACTCTCCATAACATCATATTTGGAAAATGTAGGATACAACTTATGTTTGATAAGGTACTCCACATAATTGCATATAGGTAAAATATGATATATGGTAAGATACTCCATAACATATTCTATAGTGTAGGTTCTAGATGTCAAAATATACATTATGGTCCATCTTAGAGTCCATTCATACATCATGATATCCCACATTTCTTATGTGTGCTATATAATGTGGATTCTAAACAAGTAGTATAAACATCATGTATAGCAATATATTCAATACAATGCTATCTCAGAGATCCCCTACATTTCAGATATATTCAAATGTCTGTTATACTAACACCAATCTTGTATGTGTCAAAATTCAAGCATACATGTTACAATAGCTACATAAATACCCCACAGATACCCCACATTTTTGCATATGTCCAAAATGTGGCATACATTTTACATTAACTATATTGATACTCCACAGATACCCCACATTTGTCAATGTATCAGAAATGTGGCATACACAATATTTCAACTCACAATAAATACATATCATGGAACACAAGAATCATATGATCATATTACAACAGTATAAATGACTATATGTGCAAATTTGAAGACATCATATATAAAGATGAGGATTTAACATATATGGTGCATGCAGGTTACCATGGTAACCATCCCATATGATAATGGACTGCCATACAAAATGTACTATATATCTCACATTTTATGCACTTGATAGAACATACACTACAATTTATATTTCATTTCACAAATATACTGAGATCAGTGATATACTTACTGTACAATCTGAAAAAACCTATCTACTATATGAATATCATATTCCCTACTCAAATGACACTACTTATGCTTGAGCTTGTTTCCACAAGGCTTGGAAAAGAATAAATTATGAGAATTCCATGAATTTATGGATCTTTCATTGTTATTTATGTAGATCTAGTCCCTATTGAATTTGCATCATTACATGTCATAATTTACTGTAGCAACTTGAAGTTGCCATGAAGTCAAGTTGGAATGATGCATATGAGACAAACTGTTGAACTATACTACATGCGAACATGAATAAATAAAATAGACAAGTAAAGACAAGGTGGTTAAATCCACTAGCTGGCTGTCATACAAAAAAGTGGGGGACACATAATAATTAGCTGACAGTTGCCTGCACTACAAGGTCAAGATGTACAAGCATTCAGTTAATGAAGCATTGTAATTGAGATTTCAAGTGGGGTGGAAGACAATGAGCAATACCAGAAGAACATGGTAGATCAAGATAGTGTCATTACAAATCACACTATATACTAATATATACAACATAAGTATCTTCCTGCATTTCAATACATATGTGAAATGTGGGATAAGATGTGATGTCAGTGATGGCATAGATAACATGTGAGATTCAGTCAACCACCACTGTATCTCCAAAATAATCAATTGAGTCTATCAATACCTGCATTCAGTCTATGCAACATGTTTCTCGGTCCACCGCAAGCAGTCAATGACATCAAAGATACATGGTAGTAGATGAAATGGTTATATAAAGGTAGAATCCTGGCTTGATCAAGTAGTGAGCACTCATTTATTACCACCACTACAGCACAATAACATGCAATAAACAGAAACAAAAAGCAGGAGGGAGTGTCAGGGTAAGTGTACCTACTATATGGATTGGGAGATGCTACTAATGCTCACTTACTACAGGAAGTGAAAGTGGCAAAAGTGAGTGGTGTCACAGACAAGAGTGTTAGATTACTCACTGATCTATGAGTGACTAGAAGGTGAAGGACTCCAAGCATCCAAGTGAAAATGGTAAAGTTGAGGTGTTGGTGCAGAAGAAGCACTCAATGGCCAAGCTGGCCCAAGAGGTGATTGTTTGGTATGCACACCAGGAAGTCATTGATCACAAGCAGGAGTTTCATTTTGGACTTTGGAATCCATGAGGTGTAGAGACAAACAAGGACAATAAGCTTGTGTAATCATTTCTGACTCACGGTGCAGACAGGTTCTCATTGTCAAAAGCCATACTGCTAGTGGTGCCAAAAAAGGACTTGAAGGAAGGGACATACACTGCTTCCTACATGCCAGGCTTGGATATGACAAAGGACCTCCTGATATTGCAGCTAGAATCTTCTGTGAAGAAGGAAAAAAACTCATCACAGCTGGAGGACAACATCAGATTCATGCTGTCACAGAATGGACCAAGATACTGATGAAACAGCATAAGGAGTTGTTAAAAGCATGGAAGGCAGAGGCAAAACAGGACTTGGAGGAGGCCTCAACTCAGGCTGAAATAGAGGAGGTAGGTGAATGGAGGACAGAAACAAAAGTGGAACATACTGCAAGAGATGCTTGCACTGGTGGGGCAGTGGATAGTCATGCTATATGACACGTCACATAAGTGAGTCAGTGAAGTTGGAGGAAAACTGGTGCTTATTCAAAATTCAATAGCATTAGTTGACGAACAGCTTGGACTCTATCTATCAAAGAATGAGACGGAATACAACTACAACCAAACTTCAGTAGAAGGTTTGGTTCATTTGTTTCAAGAGATGAAAGAAAAGGGGGGGAACTCATCAGGAAATCAAGGTGAAGGACAGCTTGACTCAAACACTGCACAAGTGGCAAGACTTGTTAAGTCAAGACTACATATGGAAATTGATGTACTGTACCGAACCAATGGGAATCCATATGTTCAACTGCAAAGGCAACATGAAATTGGCTGCCTTTTACACTAGGATGTTAGGTCCATTGGGTGGAGACCCTATGGGGTGAGTAAAGTAAATGGCTCGGAAGCAGAGACCAACATTAATTTACTTTTCACACTACTAGACCATTTCCTATATGGCAGAGCTCATGGAAAATTACACATGCTTTTGCTTCAACAGCCTGGCTGTAGAGGAGGCCAAGGTTGATGAATTGATTTAGACAGTACATAAGGAAGAAGAATTGAACATGAAGCCAGCCTGCAAAAGGCTTTGGGAGATATATGTATTGATGAAGAAGCATCGGGCTCCAACTCCTATTGAAGCAAGTTATGCTATTAGCAATGTATACAGCATTCATCCGTCACATGGAACCCAATATGGAAATGGAGGATTTGCCAATCAGCAGCACCACAGATGGAAGGACACAGTATGTACTTACTTGCAATAGATCATCGACAACCTTCTGAAGGTGGTGACAACTATGAGAACAATCAATGTGCCAATAAATGAGGAGGAACAGGAAGCACTAGACTCCAGGCCTTCAGTGGTGCATTGCCAAGGTGAAAGTCTTGCAGTATCTGCTCTTGAGGAAGGTGGCCGAGAAGTCTCTTGGTCTCTTACCATTCATGTCATGGAGCATATACATACACATGTCACAAAGACTCAAGATGATCAAAGAGGTGGTGATGGAGGTGAGTATATGTTTTATTTGTGATTCCACATGTCCATCCAGTTGTGCAGGATAAATAGATGCTGACAATACACACCAGTATTCCTGTTGGTGGGAGCTGATAATTGATATGGTTCCCACTATAGGCAATTCTTGGAGCCCAGGATCAGCAACAGCTGCAGCTATTTATGCAATACAATGTCATGGAGAGATTGAGGAGACAAAGCATATTCACATGGTGCAAAAGGTATGTCATTATTTGATTCAATCTCGCTTACTCAGGCTGGACCTGGACATACTACTTCTAGCTCATATTTATAATTTGAGCAAAGAAATTGCCTGTGGGAGGAAAGAGAACTCAATTGTCTGAGATCAGCAATAGAGTGAAAAAGTGAAAAAAGAAGGTGGTGACATATGAGGAGGAAGAAGGAGGAGCAGAAGAAAAAGACAACACAGACCAAAGGGACAAGGTTGATCAAAGCAAGGATTCAGAGGAGGAATGAGTAAAGAGTGTGTCAGTCATTGGGAAGAAATGATGCACCAGCACAAAAAACTCATCACAAGGAATTCTGAGATACACAAACTCAGCAAGTGGAGTTACTGCTCCAGGCTGTCATAATTCTATGACAGCCTATTCACTGAGTTAACCATTTCACAAGATACCAAGATACCTCTCATCTCATTTTTAACACTTAATATCACAGAAGGTAGATTTCTAATTGTTCAGGATGTACTTCTGAGGCTTTGGAATGGCTCAGGCAACAGTTACAGGATTCCATAGCATGCCAACAGGCCATGGACTCAGCCAATTGCTTCCAAAGGTCACCAAGGTACTCCCAATTCATTTCTAACACTGATATCACACAAAATAGATTTTTAATTGTTCAGTATGTACTTATGGGGCTCTGACATGATGGCAGAGGCACCTTTCCCATGATTCTATACCATGCCGACAATACATAGACTGAGCCAGCCAATTCACAAGCTACTCAGATACCTGCAATTTCATGTCTAACACTTAGTCACACAGAAAATGAATGTTGGGTTCTTCACAATGTACTTCTGAGGCTTCAGAATGCCTTGGAAAACAGTTCCATACTTCCATAGCATGCCAACTATCCATAGACTGAGCTGATGATTCCGAAGCTACTGAGATACCAGCCATTTAACTTATGTCTAACACCCAGTATGACAAAAAATAGATTTTTAATTGTTTGGATGTAGTTCTGAGGCTTCAGGATGGCTCGAGGCAACTGTTTCATAATGCAAGAGCATTACAACAAGGCTTAGTCTGAGCCAGCTGATCCGGCAGCTACTGAGATACCTGCTGGCATTTAATGTCTAATACTCAATATCAATATCAAAGAGAATGAATTTTTGTTTCCTCAGAATGTACTTCCAAGACTTCAAATTCGGGACGGCTGGGGCAACTACTATTTCATGATGGGCTGACAACCTTCCATAGACCAAGCCAATTGCTTTGAAAGTCACCAAGATAGCTTCAATTTCATTTCTAGCACTGAGTATGTGACAAGTCTAGGGAACTACCAACAAAGTCAAGGGAAAAGGGTAGTACATGCATAAACAGTGTAGTCAAATATGTTGTCAAGTGTACCACAATGTATAGTGTATTTCCGGAAAAAAAAAGTGTGGTAAAAAGTGCAGTCAAAGTGTAGTAAAGTGTGCCAACAAAGTGTAGTAGAAAATATAGTCAAGTCTGACAAGTTTTAAAATGTGCTCTTCTAATTAGACAACATGTAGGCATGTGAGTAATATATATATCCAATGGTTTAAAATCCCCCCTAGACTCCTCTCCATTATCCTAGATGGTTAGACTATATTTTCGACTTTTTCACACACATATATATATATAACATCTTGTAATGCATATCTCATCAGGGCAATGGCTGTGCCTTCCGGGCCTGTTAGATCTAGCATCTGCAGGTAGCCCAATAGCATTTGTAGGGTCTCTCAATTTCGAAATATATCAATCTGCCACCATATTGATGACAGAAATTGACAGAAGAGATTATTACAACTAACATAGGGCTTCTAATGATATTCTGAATAAGCAGTTATATATCTACACTGTGTTAAAAAGTGTTTTTGATATGTGCATAGACCTTAATCACCACAAGGCCTCAATATCAAATATATAAACAGAATATAGGAGATTTATGACTGCATACATATGTCCAACTGCAACTTGAATGTCACAATACTTCTTGCACTTTTGTTATCTTCATATTGAGTTGTTATTATCAGGCCAAGCACATGTCATAAACACTTTCTAATGCAGTATAGACATATAAATTCAAAAGATCTCTGGAAGGCCTGCATCAGTTGTAATAATCAGTTTTGTCAATTTCTGTCATAAATCTCCAATCAAATTGACATATTTTCAGAATTGTAAGACCTTGTGATTTCATTGAGGCTAGCCAGATGTCGTAGACACATTCCACCATAGTATGGCCACATGAGTGGTTATTTAGAATACTTGTCAAACCATTAGAAGCTATAATCTCACTTTTATGATATGTTTTGTATATCTTTTAAATCTACTCAGAATTAAATCACTCACCACATCTTCAATTTAAATTACAAATTAGTGTAAAATAATGGAAGACGTGGATCTAACACTGTGGCCCAGAAGCTCTACCATTACCTTGATGATATACATATTATCACATATTATATTTATATATAAGTGGTCTAGGATGATGAAGAGAAGTCTAGGGGGGATTATAAATCATTGTATATCCACATATATACTACTTGCATACCTACATGTTGTCTAATCAGAAGAATAAGTTTTAAAACTGGTCAGACTTGACTACACTTTTTTCACTACACTTTGTTGGCACACTTTACTACACTTTCACTACACTCTTGACTACACTTTTGTTTCGGAAATATACAACCATTGTCTGTCTAGTATACATGAAAACATATTTGACTTCTTGGTAGTTTCCCTAGACTTATCACTACTGAGTGTTAGACATTAATATGAAATGGCAAGTGTTGGTATCTCTGAGTCAGTGGCTTCTGAATCAATTCAGTCCACTCGGTCTATGTATTGTGAGCCTGAGCATGCTATGGAATCATGGAAAAGGTGCCTCTGCCATCTCAGAGCCTTGGAAGTAAATCTATTTTGTGTGATATTGAGTGTTAGAAATGAAATGGAAGTACCTCAGTGGTGACTTTGTGAAGCAATTGGCTGGGTCCACTGAATTCTCGGGTGTACATCCTGAACAATTGAAATCTATCTTCTGTGATAATGAGTGGTAGAAATGAAATGTGAGGTAGTATCTCAGTTGCTTCCGAAGCAATTGGCTCGGTGAATGGGCTGTTGGCATAATCCCAGAACAGTTGCTTCAGCCATTCCAAAGCCTCAGAAGTACATTCCAAACAATTACAAATCTACCTTCTGTGATACTAAGTGTGAAAAATGAAATGGGAGGTAATGGCCCATCAGCATACTATGAAATTCCAGAACAGTTGCCTCAGCCAATCCAAAGCTTCAGGAAGCATAGGCCAAACAATTGAAAATTCATTTTCAGGTTAGTATCATTTTTGGGAAGTGTATGGACTAGGATCACAACAACAAGCTCAATTGATTCACCTCTATCAAGGAATGCTGTCAGCCATCACCAACATTTTACTTCATGAAAGTTACCTTGCCACCACTCATGAAATCAAGAAAATGGCAGCTTACACTTACCAGTTCCTCTGCAGCATTGAGGGAGGGCAGAGCTAGCACTGTCATTACTCTGATACCAAGTAGTCTCATCACAACATCTAGGCTTTCATTTCAACTGCCGACCCACATAGATCAGAGTGTGCTCTGAGTCTGAAATGAAAGAAGGCGACCACCCCAGATTCACCTTTCTTCCAGTTTTTCTCTTATACTGACACTTCCTCTCATTCAAAATACCCAACATAATGATCACATTGTAAAAAACATTGCAGAATTCAAGTTATTCAGAAGCCTCATTCAATATTATTTGCCACATATCAGAATAGGAATGACATCCCAATTTGACATATTTATCTCTCATTTGCATATGCCATCAAGAAATGACACCTTCCTCTATTGAATCTATGATGTCTCTTCAAAAACAGTGCATATAGGGAAATGAAAAAAAAGTGTAGTCAAAGTGTAGTACAAAGTGTAGTTAAAAAGTGTAGTGAAATGTATTGTCAAGTGTACCAAGAAAATATAGTAAAAAGTGTAGTAAGTGTAGTGAAAAGTGTAGTGAACAATGTAGGAAAGTGTGTCAAAAAAGTGTAGTGACTACCAAAAAAGTGTAGGGAAAAAGTGTAGTAAAGTACTAAAAAGTGTAATCAAATAAGTTGTCAAGTGTAGTAAAAAGTGTAGTCAAGTGTACCAAAAAGTTTAGTGAAAAGTGTAGTAGATTTCCGGAAAAAGTGTAGTAAAAAGTGTAGTCAAGTGTACCAAGAAGTGTAGTGAGCTACCATTAAAATGGTACTGGTTCAAGAACATCACCCTAATATTGCAGGCCATTTTCCAAGTGCGGTCCTCCCACAAACACTCAAGAGTACCATAGTCAGCCTCATTTATGTTTGCTCCAAGCTACTCATCTATGGATCTTCCATACCATGGAGCTATATTATAGTATGGTACAATAAATATGCTAGGTAATAAACTGCAAGCAGGTGTGGCTGAGAGACATCACTGTGCACAATGGCAAGAGACATAGCCTCACTGACCATTCTGTGATGAGATATGTGTGCCAACTACATATGTCAGATCTGTCTGTTGCATTAATTGGAGTACTGATTTTGGTCTTGACGAATTAAATAGATATCAGACCTGTCTGGTACGCCAATTGACAGTATGTCAATCGAGACAAGATGGCCGTGTTGTTGGACAATAGCCGGCTCTTGCAGTTTGAAAGGCATGTGCCTTAGGGCATCAGCTTGGCCTTCCAAGACGGCCATGGGCAATGGCTGGGAAAACAACCAATCCTCAATGTAAGGACATGTCAGCATCAGCTTGGCCTTCCAAGACGGCCAGGTCAATGGGAAACGACCAACCCTTGATATAAAAATATGTCAGTGTCAGCTTGGCCTTCCAAGATGGCCACTTCAAAGCACTATACAGGCAATGGCCCAACGTATCTGTGGCAGTTGCCACTGCGGCCTTCCAAGACAGCCATATTCATGGATATGTAGATTGAAATTCCAATAGATTGAATATATGACACAATATCAAATATACAAATAAAGTATGAATATTATAAGACCAATTCGCCCATAACAACCAGAATATACTACGTCTAGAGATGCAACCTTACAGAGCAAGTTGTCAGTCAATATGATGAAGATGATTCCTCTTCTTCTTCTTTCAGAACATTTCCAAGAAACTTAGGCCAGCCCTCGACAAACTCTGCAAACATCTTGTCGGCGAGCAATTTGTCTGCTTTAGGCATGCGCCAAGTGTATTCACTATTAAGAAAAAAATGATTTACTGATGACAACACAAATTAATCAAACTTTACCTATCACTGTCATCTGAATCAGAGATGAGATCTATGACTTCTATACCAGTGGGAGATAATCTATTAAAAGCATCAGAATATTGGAAAGAAACCAGGCTAACCACAAACTCTTTAAACATCTGGTTGGCAAGTAAGATGTCTACTTCAGGCATTCGCCAAGTGTATTCACTGTGAAGGAAAATATGATTAACTGGTGACATACAAATTGCTCAAAAGTTACCTGTCAGTGTCATCTGAATCAGAAACAAGATCTATGACTTCTATGCCAGTTGAAGATAATATACTGAGAGAATAATTTGAGAACTAAAGGCTGATCCGAAGGAGTAGAAATGGTTACCTGTTGTTCTTCAGGGGTGCCAAGCGTTTTGTGGAACAATCAGACTCAGAGATGAGATCAATTGGCTCTCCTTTGTCACCTCCCCTGGGCACGTATCTCTTCTCATCCTCGGAACTTGAAGTAAGCTCGACCAGGCTGAAATCAACTATCTTCCTGGAAGAATGAGAGATTGTTGATTTTGAAAAGAAATTATGCAAAGTAGGCTGCCAAGATTCGTCCCTTTTCATCGACCTCTTGGATCTCTTGGATGGGGCTGGCTTGGTGATAGAATTGGAGGTAGATCCATAGTCTTCGTCCCTGTTGTAAGTTCTAGCTCTCTTGCTATTGGCTTGCCGCCTAGTTGGGTCATTGGTATATCTGGCAAAGTCCTCATCCTGATTTCGAGTTCCTGTGAAATTGTCTCTATCCGAGGACTCCTCTTCCTCTTCAGCAATTTGATGGTTTCCAGGTGCAGGGCGAAGTGTTGGATGTGGCAGACCAAGTTTTCGGTGCCATGGGTTGATCGCAATTTGGGGACCTGCAGGTGGCTGCCCTTTGGGTAGTGTGAACCATGCTCTAGCATTAGTGGTTTGCTTTGTGGTCCACATTCTATCACTTGCTGTAAAGGGAACCCAAGCAAGAGTGTTGAATTTCTCTTTGACTGCAGCTCGAACCCTGCTACGAGAACTGGGAGTTAAATTGTCCCGAAAAGCTAACCAGCTTTTATAGTAGGTGCATTTGGGAAGGTTTTGCCGCATAGTCATTGATCGCTGCACAGGAAATAATCTGTTAAAGTGTGTGTCCCATTGCTCCTTTGTGCAAAAGGTGAATTTGACTGCAAAGAAAGGAAGCATGGTAGATTGAAATAAAGCTTGTGTTGCTTCTGAAGCTCTTTGATTTGATGGGATGTTTGTCCATGCTCCTTTGCCTGCATTCCTCTCATTGGGAGATTCCATGATGACGTCATGAAAAAACTGTTCCAGAATGACTTGAACCCTTCTCACAATACTTTCCTCCTCATTACCAAAACCTTGAAGCAATGTTTCTGCATTCCTGTTACCTCCACCATGGCGAGCAAAGTGCCTAATGTCAGGTCCCTTCATGTTTTGAGTGGGACGAGTTTTGATATTTTGCAAGAAGTCCTCATTGACACTTGGTAACTGTCGGTCTTGAGGTCTAAAGTCGTCTACATGCAGTGTAGCGCGATTTGATCGATTTGAAGTGCGCTCTGTATTCTTCAGTGACCGAGAAAGGGTGTGTGATGCAATGCCAAGGACTTCTCGAGCTTTGTCAAGGGAGAGATGGAAAGTTTGCTGAATGGCATCATCTGAAATTGCCTTGTGGTATGGGAGTCGAAAGGTTCCATTGTCATCAATGACAATGTCGCAGATGAAATATAGCCCAGCATCATACATGAGTGGAGTGATTGCATCAGGGTCATCTTGATCTTCTGCTGGGTCGTATTGTTCATAGTCCAGTGGAACATGTTGACAAGCTTCTTCTGCCAGTTTCTTGTAGTTGTCCTCAGGACGTCTAAACAAGCCATTTAACAGCCAGATCATGATGCCCCCAAGACCAATAGCGCAATCAGATCGCCTATTTCTGACATTGCTGTGGTGAAGATTTTTAATGACCATATGGATAGCTGCTAGGCGATACCATTTGAACAACCTATACGATTAGATGCCATCAGCAATCAATTAAAAATGGTCACATTGAAGTATAACAATCACTTACCACCAAGTTGCTGATGGAATAGATAGTATAGAATTCTCCAGAATTCCATTGGGAACATTGATAAGTGTAGTATCCACATTGGCAATTGTTACTCGAACTTCAATTCGAGCACAGCCATCCTGCGGGGCAATGGAGCCATCAGCAGATGGAGAATCTGTAGAACCTGTGCACTGGAAGATAATGGAGCTCATTTTTTCCATCCTTTTGATGACGTCCTCCAAGCCATCTGAAGTTAAAAGGGAGCTAGGCTTGACCACCGAGAAGAGGCCTTCGTGAAGCTGATAAGAAACAGATTTCTCTGTTGTGTAGGCTTGAATGTAGGACACATCGTCATCTCTCCCTTTCTTGCCAGGTGAGCATCGAAATCCAGTGAGATCCAAAAGGTGCATGGCATGGTCGATATAAAACTTTTTGCTTCGAAGCAGTACTCGAAGGTCGTCTTCGTCAAGGGAAGGGAGACAATGTTGCAAGGCAGGGAGGTGTCCTTGATCTTGCCAGGTTGTGACATGTCCTGGTCTACCAAATTCTAGAGCAACATCGATATACCAATCATCGGAGTAGAGTTTCCTGAGGTCCAAACATTCAGTGAATTTCTCCAAGGCAAGAGTTCTATCCTCATGGTGCAATGGGTCATGGACAGTAGCAGCCTTCCAACCGCGGAGCTCATGTACGAAGTATGCATCACGGAAATATGGACGCAGTTGGCCAAGTCTTTCTAGATATTGGCGGCCAAAAACATCCAAGAGCATTTCAGGAACATCCAAGGAACCTTGATGTATCTGTCCCTTCTTGTCTCGATAAAGATCCAATGCACCTGAATAGCTGATTGGCCAGTGTGAAGCCATAGTTCCCAAATGTTCAACGACAAGAGGTCGAAGGCAGTGGTCATAAATAACCTCCAGATCTTGAGAAGGAATGGCTCGGGATTGGTCTGGTTGAAACATTCGAGGGAGGAAGACTCGAATGACAGATCGAGTAGCAATTTTTCCAAAGGCAAAATTTGGGATCTTGTACATAGGAACCCAAGTTTCTTCACCCTTTAAAAAGATTAATAATCACTGGCTTGGTGTAGATAGAGATCAAAGACTCACATGGTTGTATGCCTTAGCCACCATGTGGTTGTTTTTTGTCAAAGTGAATTTGAAAGGCGGGATAGGACTGAGTTCTACATGCTGCGTGTATGGCAAATCCCTAGAATAGCCAATCAAAGAGTCGAAATCGCGAGTGATGGAATAGTCGACGTCAGATGATACACCTTGACATGCATTGACTGTGATGTGTTTGGGAATATGGCCATTTGAGTATGTGCGGCCAGCCAGAACAAATCTATAAAAGGCCTTTGCAGTAGCTTTCTCCTCCTGTTCTGTAGAGGCATCCTGGAGAGCAAGGAACAGAGCTCTTGCTTCATCACAGAATTCTTGAAAGCTGAGCTGAATTGCATCAATTTCTCTGTCATCAGGATAGCTCCGTCCTTGCAATTCGTCATCAACCTCTAGCATTCGGTCATCATATGAATCAACTGAGATGCCGCGAGGTGCCATTTGTGGAATGCTGTATAGAGCTTGAGTGAGTGAGGCGATGGTGGAGGGGAAAAGATGGGGGAAAAGAGAAAACATTCCAATAGACAGCCAGTATTTAAGTACCTGTAGATGTCAGGGTGGGTACCGGTTAAATTTTCACTCAGGGTTCATTAGATGGAAATTTTCACTGAACTAACTAAATTGAGCTTTTGCCCCTCTGAATTAAGAAAATGAATTGAACATCACAGAAGCAAATACTATATTTATAGCTAAAATACTGCAGAGTGACTAAGTCAGCCATACAAGCGCTTATGTGTTGCAAGCCAACGGCCTGAATATCTCGTATGATTAGATGTTCAAGGTTTGCTTGTATGTCACAATGTGAATATATGAATACATAGCAATATTAGGATGCAAAAAGTGTGATGGGCCGTCCTAGACGGCCAGAGCACACGAGACCAAATCACCTATGCACTGGAGGTCCATGTGTCACAGTGAATGTTGAGAGGCCGTCCTGGACGTCCAGACGGCTTCAGACCAAATTATTTTTAGTGCCTACAGGCTACAGTCCATAAACTGACCTTTTGCTTCTTAGTATGTTCCACCTGCAATGACTCTATCCAGTCTGGCTGGCCGTCTTAGAAGGCCACTGGCACACCACCCCAAGATCACTTATATTACATAAGAAAAGATGGCAATCTGGAAGTGACATGCAATGGCATAGTACAGTGTGGCCGTCTTGGAAGGCCATATGCAGATAGTACCCAGGCTGCCAAACTGAAACAAATTATAACAACCAGTTCAAGTCATTTGAGACCACAGGCCGACAAATGAGATGTTCATAGTACCATATGGCCTTCCGAGACGGCCACACTGCACTACATCTTATGCATGGGTATCATGAATGTACTGCAAAACATCAGCAAGAGTGTTGTGATTAGTATAAATCAGACTCAGACATGAAACGACACAGTGCATGTGGCCATCTTGGAAGGCCATATGGATTGCTAATGTTATCCACCTATGGCCTTCCAAGACGGCCACACTGCACTGCATCATTAGCACAACAGGCATAGATACCATGAATGTCCTGGAAAACATTAGCAATAGTATATAATTAGTATAATACAGACTGAAACATATAATGACGTAGTGTAGCATGGCCATCTCAGAAGGCCATATATAAGATTTTGAAACTGAGACAAATCATAAAAACCAGTTCAAGTCATTCAAGACCACAGGCCAACAAATGAGGTAGATTGTGATGACTTATATCATCATATATGGTCTCTATATTTAGTGTTCGAAGGTCCAGTCCTAGGACCAAAAAATAACCGCAACTGGACTGGACCAGGACCGGAAAAAGACCGGAAATAGTGGACCAGTCCTGACCAGTTTTTTGTGGTCCTGGCCTGGTCTTTTTATTTCAGAAATTAAAAAACCGCCATAAAACCGGTCCGGTCCAGTCTTTTAAAAAGCCGTAACGGTGCCCCTGAGGGCCACATATGCCCCCACATCCCCAAATATTTGCACTATTTTAGGAATTTATTTGGGATTTGTAGCAATTTATCAGCCTTCACTTGACATGTAACTCGGAAATGGGCATATCTCATTCGTTTGTGCACCGAATTACGTAAATCATGGCTCACATTAAAGCCACATGACACCACTACATCCGGTACAGCCACCACTAAGATCGTCGATCACACAGAAGCAAGCTACAGACTGGTTCGACTTAGTAGATACTTTGAATATAGTACTACATATTAAAATAGTCATATCTCCACGACGTCTGGACCGATTTACATAAAGAAAATATCAGTAGAAAGCTGGGAATGTATTCTTCCAGACCGGCTATATGAAGACCGGTTCAAACTGGTCCTAGGAGCGACAAAAAGACCACAAAGACCATTTTCGTCGGTTTTTTGTGGTCCTGGTCCTGTTTTTTCCAAATCAGGCAAAAGACCGGACCGGACCGGACTTTAAAACACTATCTATATTGACCATACTTTGAAATACCTGAACAGCCAGAGAAAGCGAATGGTATGTATTCTAATTATACACATTAATCTTGGATAATGGATTTACATGAAGATTCCAGCCAATCATCAAAGTCCAAAAGAAAAACTCTTGCATTATTGCAAAGACCATCCAAGTTGTTAAAGATGAGCAACAATGTTGGTTGAAAATAGATCGTGGACTTGTATTTGTGACATACCTAGAGGTTAGTCAAAATTTGGTCAATGAAATAAGTTCATAAATAATACACCATGAGTGTGTGCTAATTATTGAACAGACTGATTGGCTATAATCATCAAGTATGAAAAGCACAAATGGATGAATGTGGATTTTTCTGGCAGTAAAATGTAACAAAGCAAAGTGAGGGGGTAGCAAAAGTGAAAACAAAATCTGACCAAGTAAATAAAATCCTGATGGAATGTTTTCCCTGGTTTTTCCCTGGTTCTGATTTTTGTCTTGGTTTAAATGAGGAAGCAGCTAGGAGTGTGTAGATGTTCTAAATAAATCAGCCCTATCATTGGATGTTTTTTTGAAGCTGGTTTAATAATGGTTGGTAGATAGAAGCAGGAAAATGAGAAAGCAGCTAGGGATGTGGAAGCAGAGTGTGAAAATAAAGAGGGACAGCACACTGGCATGAGTGGGTTGACAAAAAGGCCATGCAAAAAAATGTTGAAGCCAATTTTCCTGACTACAGCCTCAAAAAATAATAGCTAAGCAAGATTGACTAGCAGAAAGAGCCAGGAAATGCAAAAAGACAATTTGGTTTTTAGGACCTGCAAGAATATAAAATGGTAAAGCATCGATAAATTTACAGCATGTTGTAAAGATAATATGAGAGACATAAATTTGGAGTAGTGAAGTGTAGAAAAAGGCTCAGAAATAGCATCAAATATCATGTACAGAAAATATACAAACAGTAAAGAAGAGGTGAAGTGGAGAAAAAATGTTATTACAGCTGTTTTCAAAACTATGGGGAAAACACATTTCGAAAAGTTGAGCCTCAGAGCTTGCTAGACAAGGACCCAGTGTACTGATTACTGTTTTTGTGAGTGGTTCAACTGTCATGCTATAACTCACATGTCTACCCACCATGCCTCCACTGCCATTATCCCCAATGAGCGACAACTCAAAGAGCACTCACTTGGACACCTATGCTTTCAAAATCACTTTGACTATCTATTATGTGCTCGAGAAGAAGACTGCAAAGGGCAAAGTGGCTAAGAAAGAAGAAGTCCACTAAAATGAAGGAGCTTTTGTTTGTCCTCCAAGATGATCATTATATCTCATTTCTACAAAGCAGACTTGAAAAACATAGGCAGGACTAGTATGAGATTTCTGAAAAATGCCACTACCCATTCAAGTTTTTTCCACTGACATTGAAAAGGTAAAATGTTATTATCCACCTCCATGCAACTGCTGCATACTGGTACACCCACCTGTCCCCCTCCCCAACCTCTCATTTGTTGACTAAATGTTGTGAAACTTGTGTATTCAAAACGAGTCACTGATGCCATCGACGTCGACAAGAAGGCAGATTCAATGTTTAGTCCAAAGCAAATTCTAGAGTTCATCAAGGTAGATAGTGCAGCAGTGCTTGATAACACTGTGAACAAAGAAGACATCAAGAGAGCTGAGAATTCGGTGACACCCAATAGCACAAGAGTATGTATGTGGATTGGAAACAATATCAAATTCCACATAAAACTTGAGGGTCTGATAAACAACTGACTTGCTGATGTAAAGGTGGCAGATATCCTTGATTTTGTGACCACAGTTGTAGAAGACAGAAACATGAGCTTTGAGGTTGGTAGAGATGGTGCGTGGTGGCATGCTCAGTCAACAGTGGCAGTGTCACACAGTGAGTCACATGTTGAGCTCAGGCTTAGCTGCACCCAGGGTCCATTCCCAGCAATCACTGAGGCGCAACTTTTCAAAACACATTTTCCCCATAGTTTTAAAAATAGCTGTAATGTTACTAAGTGTGGCCTATTTTTGACTACCAAGATGTCCAAAAAAAATTTAGCATAAACTCATTACAGTCATAGAAAAAGTGTACAATAACAGACATACCACATAAACATACTGACAAGTGACAGAGTGTACACAAATTGCAAACAAATGTGTATCAAAGTGGCTCAACAAAGTGTAGTGACAAGTGTAGAAAGTGTAGTCAAAAGTGTAGTCAAAAGTGTACTGACAATCTGTAGTAAAGTGTAGTAAAGTGTAGTCAAAAGTGTAGTTAATGTACCAACAAAGTGTAGTCAAAAGTATAGTAAAGTGTACCAACCACAAGTGTAGTGACTAGTGTAGGTGCCTAGCAACTAAGAAATTGCCTCATACCAAGTGACTACCAAAAAAGTATAGTCAAGAATCTACACACATTGCAGTGACTATTTCCCACACTCAACTAGTGACTTCAGTAGTTATACTGATAACAAGCCATTACATATACATTTGAGTTTGCCAACTTGTCTTATGTAATAGTATGAGTATGCAGTGTTTATGAAGTGATGTGCAAATGGTCTTCTGTGGCAGCCATATTCTGCTGACTTAGGATTTGTCTCATTTTTCCCAGCTGTGTACTCTGCATATGACACACTGCGCTACGTCATTACCGCAATAGATGTGGGTATCTGGAAAACATTAGCAAACCTTATGGCCTTCTAAGATGGCCATACTGCACTATGTTATTACATGTCATAGTCTGTGTTATATTAATTACACACTATTGCTAATGTGCAAAACCACTGGCAATCCGTATGGCCTTTGAAGATGGCCACAATGTTATCGCATCATTACATGTCGTCTGCGTTATGCTAATTACACACTATTGCTAATATTTGTCCAGTACATGGTATCTATAACTGTTGCCCTAATGACACAGTGCAATGTGGCCGTCTTGGAAGGCCATAGGTGAATAACATATAGCAATCCATATGATATGGCCTTCCAAGATGGCCACACTGTACTGTGTCATTACATGTCCCAGTCTGTGCTCATTAATATGCTATTTCTTATGTGTTCCAGTACATTCAGGGTATTTGTATCTGTTGTGGTTGTGACACAGTGTAGTATGGCCGTCTTGGAAGGCCATATGGAAATACTACAATGTGTCATTAACATGTTCCAGTATGAGTGATACTGTGGGACACATGCCTGTTGTGGGAATGTGACAGTGCAGTGTGGCCGTCTTGGAAGGCCATGTACATAGTGCACAGCTCGTCAAACTGAGAAAAAACATAAGCCACTGCAGTGTGGTGGTGTCGCCATGGAAGGCTATCTTGCAGAGATGTGATATTCAATATTGATTGGCTGGTCATCATTGTCAGCCATCCAAGATAGACAATTGAATTAAATACACTCAATAGGGGCTAGGGGATAACCATATAGGGAACCCAACACTGCTTGCTTAGGGTTAGGGCTATGGTTTAAAGCTATCCTAGGAACCAAGAAATTGCCTCATAACCCTAACTAACCTAACTAACCTAAGACACGTGTGTACTAAAATTCAATGTGCATGATTCTGTGCATTTGCAAGTTGAATACTGCCAAGTCCATCATTCCAGTGAATTAAGACACGCGTGTACTAAAGCGACTGTGGTTGTGTGCATGGGGAGAAAGTGTGTTCAGAGAATAAATACATTTATGCAAGGAGATTTGGACCATCATTCCAGCACGGATCCATCATTCTGAACGAAAAATGATATTTCCGAGATATAGAGAGCGAGGGCGTCCATCATTCTGGAGAATTAAGACACGCGTGGACTAAAATGGTGAAATGGGATGGAAAGGAGGGGTGTAGAATGATGAGCCATCTTTCTCAGGTAATATACTTAGCCACACTCTTCACTACATTTTATTTATACACCTCACTACACTTTCTTCCACAATTATCAAATGTATAACACGTCGACGGCTTATCCATCCTCTTCATATTGTCTACACTTTACTATACATTTCGGGTACACTTTCAGTTACATTTTCTCCCTAGCTTAGCTATCCACTCCCCTAGATCAAGTTACATGACACTGTGATCCAATAATCTTGCCAAATCTCTCTGAAATCCACAGCACATTCTGGCAGCAACACCATGTCCACATTTTCTATCTCTTCCATACCTGCAACATCGCTTATAATGATATCCAGCCCTATCCACTCCAATCTTGGTAATAATCCCGCTTTGATCACCAACTCCAACTGTCTCAACGTTCTCTCCGCTTGTCTTCCTGTAAATTCGTTCTCCAGTGCCAGCGTCAACTCCATTTCGGTAATGTTCGACAAATATTGAGATGGCCCTCCTTGATCGTTGTCCAGCAGCCATAACGTCCGTAAATGATAGTCTTGTCGTCTCACCGCATGCATATAGTCATCACAGACGTGATCCTCATCCAAGTAATATTCCTCGGCACATATTCCTTCTTTGTCAACCAGCTTGATGAATTCCACTCTATATCCTTTCTTCATGATGATTTCATCCAGCCGACTGTGACAAGCACGCAGACTCGCCAAAGAGAATCCATCTAGATGCTTCACAATCTCTCCCAGCAGGTGGCTTGGCAAGCAGAGCAGAGCAGATACGTCCAACCTTCCAGCAGATCTCACCCTCCATGACACCCCACGAAAGTTCATCCGTGTTCTACGTTCACGGTTCATATACAGAATTATTCGCAGGATCTCTTGAGGTAAACTCAATAGTGTCGTCCTAGTAGACTGAACCAACTGCTGAGTAAGTATACCTGCCTTTGAAAATATTCCATCATGA